>NC_051174.1:7555923-7857945 GCF_013339725.1 Rhipicephalus microplus | reverse complement strand
GCGCGATTCGACGCATCTTGAGCGCTTCAAACGTTTGGCAACGCAGAATGACTTCCGATACAGAACTGTGGCTTTCTTTTCGAATTAGATAAATATACATGTCCTCAGCCATCTATTTGAGCAGATGACCAACTTTGTCCTCTTCCTACATGGTAGCACAGACCACCTTGCACAGCCTTAACATTTCTTCTAAGTAAGTGTTGCATGTCTCACCTCATAGCTGTGCCCGTTGCGACAGTGTTTGCTCAGCCCGCTTCTTTCTAGCAACCAAGTCGCCAAAACACGCCCTGAGCTCTTCAACAAAAAGATCCTATGTCATCAGTGCATCCTCGTGGTTATCGTACCATACCAGCGCGCTGTCGGTCACGGAGAACGCTACGTTGGCTAGCATAGCGGCTGCATCCCAACCGTCGGACTTGCCCATACGTTTGTACTTGGTGAGCCAGGCGTCGGCATCTTCTCCGGCTTTTCCTCCGAAGGGCGGTGGAACTCAGTAGTACGGAAGCAGACCATACGGAGACGTGCTGTCCTGCGAACTCCTGCTTCTTCGGACATGTCGAAGTCACTCACGGCAGATGGTGAGAGAGCGGCAAGTCGATGGCTTCGTCGAAGCTGTGGCAGTGATCGTTACGTAATTGAAGCCCTTACGCAGCTCCTCCACTACTCTGCTACGTTTGAAAGAGACCGGTAGAGGTTGAAAGGTGCCGTGTCTTAGGTCGTGAGGAGCAGCTCTGAAGCAGCCGACGGGTTTGAGATCCTCCTGATCCTCTTCTTTTTTTTTCACTCCGGGCGACAATTGCGTTTACCGTATACGTGTCGTTGTCTTCGTGCATGTGCGCGATAATATGTTACGCAGTAATACTGGTACAGAGAAGCACCACTGAGAGGCGAAGCTTCTTTTACTCTAACCTTGTCACTAGTAGCGCATAACCGAGAGAAGAAGAGACGAGAAAGAGAAATGAATGAACGTTTTCTGTTTAATTTGCTAGATGGCGTTACTCTGTCGCCACTCTTCGAAGAGCAGCTACTTTTCGATTCGCTGCTGGGCGCGCTTTCCCTTAGTGCGCGGTCGTAGTTGTTACCCACGTGCTGTCTGCATAGTGCGTGAACGAGTGCCTCTCTCAGTCTCCTGGATGGTCGCCGTAAGTGGCGGATCTTTGGTGGGGCATGGACGGAGCAGAGCGACGGGTGCGCTGAAGACGCTTGCGCTCGGCTTCCTTGGCTCGCGTATCGTCGGTGTTGCCCACACACCGTCTGCATTCGCGTACGCGATCAGACACATGAACAGTTGCACAGACGGACATGCACACGGACGAATGGAGGGACTGACGCTTCGCCCTACTTATCATTATTCACGCTGTGCATATTCGGGCTTTTTAGCAGCGATTTGTTAGATGTTACAATCGAGTGCTAAAAGCTCATGACGCCGCATTGTTTGATGCGGCAATCTCAAGGTGGCGTCTAGACTCGTATTTTATATTCGCGCGTTTACTCGCCTACTTAGCGTTCCCTCGTGGAGCGAGTGACCTTGTCGGAATTCCGGAATTTCACTTCACTATTGCGAAAATTTTTTCCCTCTCTATTGTCTCTTTAACGCAGCAGACATCTTCTTGTACTTAAAATAACATAAAACTTCCACATACCTTCCGCGACATCAACATCAAAGACGTCATCCTATACTACTACTAACCATCTTGTGGCATTCCTCCGCTGTTTATGTGTTTCGCACAGTCTCGTGCTTCTCTTTTTTTCCTCTGTTTTTCGATATGTTATGCAGTAATACTGGCACAGAGAGGCACCACTTGGTTTCCAAAGTTGTTGGGATCATGAAAGTTAAATATTACTTGTTTCACACGACCACATTTAATCACGATCAGCTTCATGGCCACTGCTACACGGACCAAGCTAATCTAGCTTCAGCTTTGGTAAAAGAAAGTACACCAGCTGGCGCTTGCGTTTAGTAAAACATATGCAATTCGCGTCGTAAGCGTCAGGAACGGGCCCACAGACGGACCGACGCGTGGACGAACGCACGGATGGATGCGACGAACAGACGCACGGACGGATGATTGCAAGCACAAACTAAAGCAGCGATGAACGAACGAATGATTGGACGGAACGAAAGCATGGACGGACTAACGGACGCTTAGCGCTGCTCATTATCATTGACTCCGTGGATATGCTGCGATACCATTTTAATTGACATGCAATGCAATGTAACTGGCTACTACGACTACGATGACTGCGATGACACGATCCCCACGGCGTAAAAGGCTTAGCCCATAAAAGAAATAGTTCAAGGCGCCGGCAGCAACAAGCGCACATTGCAGGCACACACCATCGCGCAATTGCAGCTTCTGTACAAGAAGCGATGGAAAACAACGCATTTTGGGCGATCCAAAATGAACGAGTTAAAGACGCATGCACATATCATGCAAATGAACGTGTATTGCACCCGGCACATTATGTCCATTATGAGCAATGTAATTCGTGTAACAAAAACTTTGCGTGCCACAACAATAGTAATATCAAGAACTTTGCGTGCCACTACTTAAGTAATTTCAAAACTCTGTCATTAAATAGAGTTTTCCTCGCCCTTACTGTATTGCTGTGCGAGATTCCTATTATTCGTTTTTATTTCTTATGGTGACCCCTCGTAGCCGTCCAGTTGAAATGAAGCGTCAAACTCATTGTACGCGCCAGAGTATCACTTCTGAAGCTTCAACTTTTCCAGTTACTCGTACCAGCGATCAGTTACTGCAAAGGTATATTCATTTGACGACGAAGGGGGGTACGCTGCGACGCAGTCAAAAAGCTGGTGACACTCATGACCGGTTTGCTTCGAGGAGCTTGCTCTGCTCCGAAGGTGCGATAGTTGAACTAAGCATGAAAGACAACGGCCATGTGCTTATCGCCTGCTTCTCCAATAGCTACATTTGGTCAAAGGGAGTATTCAAGTATGCAATATTTCAGGTATTGTTCCTATTTATACAGTTTAGTTTGCTCTTTATAAAGATCTAGCTGTTTCATTGCTTATTGATTGAACTATGCTAAATTTTCTTGTTTATTGTACTTTTAACAAGCTCAGCCAGGGGATGCAGACGACCCAATATTGCGATCTGTCAGCCAGATCACGAAGAGTGATTCGCAATACTCTTGATCGCGGTCACGCCTGATCAAGATTAAAAGTTACCGTGTAGGAACACCTAATCCTGATTGTGGTGGTCCGGACGACACTGATCGCGATTAAATATGCCCGTCGAACATCGGTATTAAACAAGCAGCAGAAAAAAACTGCATATTCTAGGGCTTAAGATGAACATGACAGTATGGTTTGCTGTATGTTACAGAGACAGCACTCAGTCAGGTGGCGGATAACGAACGGCATATAGGCGGCGCGCTCCTGCGTACTGACTGAAATCCAGTCTATAGGAAGCCATGCAATAGAAAACACCCGTGACAGCCACGCGGCGCGGAAGCAACGCCTACAGCAGGTAAGAGCAGGCGCAAGAAGGAAAAAAAGGGAGAGAGCCACCGTCTCTGGCCCGCGCGCCTAGCGCCAAGAGCCGGCAGCAATTTACGCAGAACTGTTCACCGACAAGTGCGAGCAGGGAAAAGCAAAAAAAGAAAGAAATGCTTCCCCCCTGCCGGCGCTTCACCAACTCGGCACCCGGCGTTGGCATCACGTTCACCGTCACCTGCATGCCGTGGCATTTGTGCGTCATTGTTTCGTCCCGCTGTCTTGTGATGGTAAATTTTCTACAAGGTGGTCAGGAATGGAAACAATTTTCAGTGCCCTACGATACACTTTATTCAAGATATTGTACATCTCCCTGCATTTGGGCAAACACTTGGGTGTGCGGTTCTAGTGTTACTCTTTTGGTTTCAATAAAAGTGTACAAACAACTTTCCGTTTATCAGTTGTAAAGTGTGTCATGCACTAAATAAAAGAGTACTAGTACATGCGCGACAGCTTACCGAAACACTGGTCTACGTATGTTGACGCTGGTATTCTACGAAACAAGTTGAACTGATGATTTTATGAAAGCAGGGCAAAAAAGAAACAAACTGAAGGCAGCGAGACAGAGAAAAATCGTAATTTAAAATCGATTGGTTGTTGCATTGGTGGTCGCGTAATTTGATGATGAATATCAAGTACAGAAGTCAGAAGTCAGGTTCAAAAGTCAGCAGGAGAGCATATGTCACCGACATTTGCTCACTCTTTTGAATATTAAGTAGAGCTCTCATATTGAAGCATGGATTTGTAACAATGAACCGCGACCAAGACAACCACTTTACTGCTGTAGAGATAACGTACCAGCTATAAAAATCACCATTATCTAAAGAGCGACTGCATGCGTAACAATAAAGATTTTGAGGTTCGTTCTGCCCCATTTCTTCACCCCAACTGTACGTGGACATTTGCGAAAGAGATGTACAGAAGGATCATTTATTTGGGGGAGACCAACCCGTCCGTCGCTAGTTTGTGTACGTCATACCTGACCTCGACGCGCGTTTCGGCATTCACTTGAACAGCGGTGTTCAAGGAGAGGCGTAGGAGAGAGTGGAAAGGCGTAGAACAGGAGAGGCGTAGTGGAGAGTGCGGTGAAGGCGGCATCGGCCGCGGCCTTCACTCCACTGGTGCCGCCTTCACCCCACTAGCTGGTACTGAGAAAGTAAAGGAGATACGAGTGTGACAATACAGGAAAAGATAAATAAAAACAAGATGTAAGAAAGAAATGATGAAGAAAGAACTCAGTCAACGTTCGCGATCATCGGCATTTTTCCTTGTTATTTATGAATGATAATAATGTTGCCTGCTTGTCGACTTCGTTATTCACTCTGATTTCAGATGCGTGAAATTGAGTTCAATGTTAGTTTTGTTTCGTTTTCTCTTAGTCTTAATTTTACTGTTGTTATTATCACTCTCTATCACGATCTATCACGCTTAGAGTCTTTTCAGAGAAGATGATGTGCGTTGCATGCCATGCTCAGCTTGTATTTCCGAAATATCAATATATAATTTGTGCCACATAATGAACGCGTCCTTATACACGCATTGGTTATTGCTTCTTAGGCAAATACCAGAAAAAAAAAATTGGCAGCATATCCACGGAGTGAATGGTAGAGAGTGAGGAGAAGCATTCGTCCGCCCATTCGTTCTTGCTGCTGTCCGTCCATGCGTCCGTCGGTGTGACCGTCCATGCGTCTATCCATGCATCTGACTGTGTGTACGTTCGTCTATCTATTCAACACTCCAAGTACCACTATCTCGCATCTTTTCATCATATATTCCCCATATAGAAGCACCGCCATCCAGCGGACATTCCGAGGACTAAACGAGAGGTGGCACACGCACACTTTTTTACGGTTACGGCTTGCGCTTCGGGTTACTTCCCAGCTTTAACCACCTCGAGTTCATGGTATATACTAGTTCACTGTATTCATGGCAATGTAGCTCAACGGTCGCTAAACCTTTCTAAAGCTAAGGAGGTTATACCAAGATGAGTATAACGTAGCAACCCTTCTTGTCAGATAGTGCTCAATGTACATGCCAATTGCTGCTAATGGGATCGCAGCGTGCGCGTTAACTAAAACCCAAATGCTCCTGTCTCTCATTCCCCATTAGTAGCTATTGGCTTGTGCACTGAGCACTGTTTTTGATTAACAACACACAGACGAAATCTCTAACCAGGAACACCTTGAAGGTCAAAATGTTATACTTGTCACACACTACAACGGCTACGAGGGACGAACAGGTGTCGCTACAAGAATCTTCACCCCTAGAAAACGCCAGGCCTGGCGGTAGACACAGCACAGTCACAGCGAAAGATTGAAGAGCGGCATTTCAAAGCCTTTTCAAAACACTCATTGGGGAACTACTGCAAGCACACTAGCTTGGTTCCCACTAGGGCAATAATGATGAACATTTGGGTAGTAGGCCGGCATTCGCAATGCTATTTCTCGCCATTCTTCTGAGAAGCGTGGTATTCGCTAAACACTTGCAAGGAATTTCGTACCAATTGTCCATGCATTGGCTGACGACTATGAGGAATTATGGCCTGAAGTTGGTATGCACCACAGTTGATACGGAAACAAGAACAAACTTTTGTAATAGGTTGGAACATTTGACGGCCTACTCGTAACGCTCTTTGCATTGTGCGACAACTGGTTGTTCTTTCGCTGTTATAAAACGCTTTATAAGTCGTATTAACGTGATTGCTTTCCCGACATCAAGCCTGCCTAAGGCAAGTTTGACAGCAAATTACAAGCTCCAGTGTGTAGCTCAAAATGAAAAAAAAAACCGGTGTGTAGCTCAGTGGTAGAATATTGGGATGGCACTTAGCGGACCCGGGTTCGAGCCCCACTGTGCCATTAACGCTAGGTTTTTTTTATTTCACCTGATGTGGTTGCGGATACCGGCGGCCGCGGAGGACTCGAAAAGTGATCTCATAACGCCTGTCGCTGTAAAAGAACTGCGCCATGCTTTCCACTTTTGTATATTCCACTTTTGTCAACAGGTTAAATATCGCTATTACTAATACATAACAAATTCAATAAGAAGTGAAAAAACAATGAGCACTGTTTCTAAAGCGATTATAATTTTCCTGTCACCCTTCTCAAGAAGCGAGCTTCTATATCAGCGGCAATAAAAGGGCAAAGATTTTAAAGATTTTAAGGAAACTTTCCAAAATACATTGTGTAGAAGCAATGAAGAAACTAAAGCCGAAAAATGCTGACACCAACCACTATCATGAAAGTGGAGATGTATAGAAACAGAGAACACCAAAATAGCAGACGCATTTTATACTGACGTATTTCGGTTGCGCGATGTGTGTGTGTGTGTGTGAGTGCAATGGAGACGAAACGCAAGGCTTTACAAGACACTCAATGTCCAAGGGAATCGACAAACAGTTCACGCGATGCAATAAACCGTCGAATGCGATGAAAAGATGTTGCCGATCTCCCTGGAGCTACTTTTTTTCTCTCGCGTCGACTGAGTCTCCCTTAAAATACGCTCGAAAAGAAGCGTGAAATAATGCAAAGACCTCAAACCCTTCAATGTAAACACTAGCAAATACTTGATGGCACACTGAAGCAACGTTTTATGCGGCGCGCTCTCTTCGCGACGCTAATAGTATTCAGAGGCGTGCTCTGAGCATTCATTCTCCAACGGCAGCGCGCCAAGTAGGCCTAACGATTATGGCGTGCCAATTGACATTGCCCGCTCTCAATAAAAGAGACAACGGTGGGTCGTAAACGACCAAAGAGGTTCCGAAAATCGGTCGCGATCTTTGAGAGCACAAAGGAAGGACCAAAATGGCGTGGAGAACACCCGAAAAAGTAAAAGAGTCGGGGTAAGTTCTGTTTCTCCATCGACTGTGAACGAGGGTGGCGAATAGCAGGAAATAAAGCATACGACCCCATTTTTATAGCCGCCTGTTCCGCCTAAGCCTACTTTGATTCTTGTCTGCTCCGCGACGTGCCATGCTGTTAGTTTATTTATTTTAGGCTCGACATCGTAAAACTGTGAAAGGTGACGTGCCATTTCGTGCCGCTGTATGTGAAATAAAACAAAGTGCAAGTGTATTGATAGCGCATGTAACAGTGCCGCCTTGAGTTAGGTCTGAGTGCACAGACTGTCCGTCGTCACGTTCGCGCGCAAATTCGCGTGAGGCGGCAAAGTGCTGTCTGCTCACCCGTCCGCTCCGCTTACGAGGAGACAGATGCATTGTGACCTTTACGATTGCGACGCCGAGGCACTATTCAAAGCATTTTGTTAAATAGGATTTTGTAATAAAGGCGCCACTATGCACTGAATTACTACAAATGAAAAGAAATTGTGTTGAAAGTGAGCTTTCTTGTGACGATAAAAGTCAAGGGTAATAGTGTCTTTGAACGTTTTCTTCTTCGGCAGCACCACCATCACTTCTAGCGCAACCTCATTTATAACGTGCTTATTCTTACTATTATTGTCTTTCACGTCACAAATCAATATTATTCTTCAGTGCACTGGTAATATTCGTTCGGATATACGAGCCATCCGGCAATTTCAGCATTAAACAATGAGCATTATGCGAATTCCAGGCTAACGTAGATTTTAAACCAATATAATCTTCGAATGGCTACATGTATGCATATACTTGAACCAGTCGAACCTATCTACCCTAAACCAAGAAAGAGATGACCAATTACGATTCAAAATAATGAGAAAATGCGTGCAGGGCCAAATTCGCGCTTGCCTAAGACGACTCAAAGGCGGAAGGTTTTATTACAGTGTGATTAGAAAACGTGCTTAACGATTTTGAGTACTCGGTATTCTTCTATGGGGAGCACAAAGCCGTCCTATGCGCCGCACAACCGATACTTGAATAAAGAAATTGCTTTCATTTCACTTTCGCTTGACTTGGCCACCTAGCCGACTTTCAAGACCTCGCTAAAGGACCAGCCATCTTAATCCGGTGGCTGTGTTGATACTTGTGAACATTGTCTATCAAAAAAACAAATAATAGGCATATCTGAGCCGCAACATTAGTACGTACACTCTGAGTCAAACCCCGGCTAGACTACACGCCCGTAGGCAGGAAATCAAGTCAAATTATCACCCCATCTACGCAGCTTCGTAGCCGTGTCCCAGAAAAAGCGGCCCGATTTGAAGCGGCCCTCAGGATAGCCGTGATTTTAGGAGAAACTTTTCCTCGCAAGATACGGCCTGTGTTTAGTCATGACATTTCCGTAGGCGGCCCGGCCCTGATTAGGTGGCGGTAAAAAAGCATAATTTTACGCTTTTGAGAGCAGTTTCTCGCCGCGAATTCGGCGTATATTACGCCTACAACGGTAAATAGAAAACCATTAGTATCACCATCACCTATGTTTGCGAGATTAACATGCAAAGAACAGCCCTAGAATTGAACTCGGGACCACATGCACATGAAGCAGATGTCCTACCTATTGCACCACAGCGCCACCGCATGAAGACGAGTCTTTTTGCAGGGGTAAATATCTAACAAGTGAATTTTCGCAAACCGTCTTCGGAATCTGAACTGTTGTCTTGTCATGTGCATGCATTTGATCAGTAAATGGTTTGTAGGGCTTTATAAACTCGAGACAACCACGGTGAGCACTTTCGGCTCCAACTTCGGTTCATGGTGCGCCGTTCCGCAAGAATGATTAACGTGTGTTGTTTGTGCGTCCTTTTATTGCTACCCCGTGAACTGCGGCTGGTACGCTCACCGAAATTTGTAGAAAAGTTTGTGTTCGGCTGTAGAAACTTCCGCATGTTTCTCGCACGTGTGTGTGCTATGAAAAATTTCGCTGATTTGTGTCGGGAAATACACGCGTGTCAGTGAGATCAGCCTGTTCGCAGCTCTTCGAAAACAGTGCGCTTTCGCACGTAAACGTTGCATGGTTATTTTAGCGTGCCTACTCTAACATTTGCACTTCGTAGGCGCGAATTGCCGCGAGCTGCAGGCTGGGACAGGCGCACCTTTTAGGGGCGAAGCTCCTGTTTAGAAAAAGTTTATTCTTTCATAGGACGAAACAAACCTAAGAGACAAGCGTCTGTATAACAGGTACAATAACAAACAAAAGACAAAGCACAACATACACTACACATTTAAACTAAAGTGTCCAAGTCCGTAACATGTCCATAGTCCATTGTACTAATAACTGTACATATACTACGTAAATGCACTAATCACAATATGGACAATGTACATGATGATATATGTACAGAATTTACAAGACTTGGTGAAGATGTTAGAAAATATGTACAACAGGTATTAATATTCATAAAGGTTACATAACTTACAGCGTTCGAATGAAATGCATATATAGGAGAGCTAACACCCATATTGAACACACACAAACACATAAAAATAGTAAGCACATAGTGATTACATGCACCCATCAGACATTGACAGGTGACCTGGCTATAGGAACCAGGCCGGGTCGAAAACTAATTGAACGCGTCTGTCAACTACGGACAGAAAGCGGCACGACCATTGTCGCAGAAATTCTTCCTCCCCAAGGAAGAACAATTCCTCCGACAGAAACGATATGAGTTCAGAGTAGAGGCGTTCCAGTATTGGAAAAAGAGCACGACGACGATGATCTGCCGCAACAGCTTCGCACCTATTACGCCATAAACAAAAAGCTCCCGCAGCTATGAGAAGGCGTGCAAAGCGACTACGCGGGCAGCGACCAGATGTTACAAAGCGATTAACACCTAGGCCGCGAAAACTAGTGTTAACTGACTTCCAAAACACCTTTGCAATGACACATTGCTGCAGCATATGCTGGTTAGACTCCTGTAACGGGCAGTTAGGACAAGTGGAAGATGGGACCATGCCTCACCTCTCCAGTCTGTCCCGTGTTGGGAGTACTCTCCATCCAAGACGCCACATAAAGTCACGGAGGTGACCAGGCAAAAACAATGCCGTTATCGCGCTCCACGAGACTTGTCTCGATCGTGCTAGACGGGCTGGAGGAACCAGAGGAAGCAGAAGAGCCGCCGTTGTATCTACAATGCGGCTTTCAAGAATGTCCACATCGGGACAAACCTGCTGCGCGTGTCGATAAAAAGATACTGCCGTTGAGTAAAATGCAGGTACGTGAAGTGTTTGTGGTGCAGAATTAAGCCGTGCATCTGGTAGTAAATAGCGTAACTTGGTGCCTAAGAAGTAGCAGGCGAGATCACGCGCGGGGCACTGATCACCATGCAACAACCGAAGTAAGAATCGTAGGGCAAGTAGCCGGCAGCGAACAGAGACGGATGGGAATGCGAATCCACCGCAGTTTCTCGGTTGCCCAAGAGCTGCTCGGCAAACCAGCTCTGTTCCACCCGACCAGAAAAAGGAGCCAATGAGGGATTGCAACGACCTGGTGATTTGTAATGGGGGCTGTAAGACATGAGATATATACCATGCACGGCCGCAAAACACCGTCTGTGCTAGATACCTTCTTTCGAGCATCGGTAAATCATACTCTTGTGCTTCCCGGACGTGTCGTTTTACATCTTCGACTACTGAATTCCACAAGGAGGCTGATATGCCGTAGCAAGTATAATCAAGCCCCAGAATGCGAATAGAGTCACTTTTTTGAAGACCGAAAAAGGAACTTAGACTTGCGTCTGGTGAACCAATGAATAAATATCGACATTTGGAAAAATTTAACGCAGCACCTGAAATCGTGCCATACGTAGTAAAAAGTCGTAGGCTACGGGATAAACTGTCCTCATTCTTCAAATACAACGTGATGTCATCAGCAAATGCTGTCACTGTCGCGGTACCACTACCTGGAAGAGGAAGGCCTCTAACGTAAGGATCAGCGATTAGCGATTGAAGGAATGGTTCGAGGCTGAATACAAAAAGCGCAGGGGATAGAGGACACCCCTGGCGAACACCACGGGTAACCGGAAATGGCGCACTCTCTAAACCATCAAGAAATAACGTGCTGCGTATATTTCGGTATGCGTTTCTGAGAAGCTCGACGAAGTTTTGTGAGAAGCCAAATGCTGCCATTACGCTAAATATAAAGCTATGTTCGAGGCGATCGAATGCCTTTTCCTGGTCAAGTGAAACCAAGAGTCCCCGAGCTGATCTTGCTAACGTGTACGCAACTATATCGCGCGTAACAAAGGAGAGACTGTGGATTTCTCTTCCAGGAATAGAGCACGCCTGATGATGACCTATTAAGGAGGGCATCAGGCTTCTCAAACGCTGAGTGATAACTGCCGCGAAAGTTTTATAATCAACGTTGAGGAGCGTTATTGGTCGCCACTCCTCTGGGCGAACTGACGATGGGTCATGTTTAGGTATTAAAACAATTCGACCATCGCGAAAGCTATCTGGAAATTCAAAATTCTCGAAGCAGCGGCAAATAACAGAGGTGAAAAGGGCACCAATGTCGTCCCAAAACGTTAAATAAAACTCAACAGGCAACCCATCCGGCCCGGGGGCCGAGCCACGCTTCATGGAAGACAGTGCCTCTTTCACTTCGTCAGCTGACGGACTTGTGCATAGTTGTTCAGCTACTTCAGATGAAATTTGAGGGAGCCTACTTAACATTGTGGCTGTCTCGGTGGTACCGCGATGTGATGACATTGTCGTACGAGCCATGTTGGCAAAGTGAGCTAGGAAAACTGATTGATCACGTGTCGGCGGTAAGGCAGTGTGTAAGAATCTGGCTGCCGGAGTTCCTAGTCGACTCGACGGGTTGAGAAGCGAGCTTTTCGCAAATCGTAGAACCTCAGGATGAGCACAAGGATTACGTCTGCAACGCCAAGCAGCCGCCGTCAATGACGAAGCTGCAATGAGGCGTTGAAAACGACCCCTTAACTCTCGCTGCCATGCGCGCATCAAGGGAGTTAGTCGATCAACCCGAAGAGCAATACGCAGCTTTGTTGCAGTGTCCGCTAGTTCTTCGGACGTACGGCATCTAAGGGCCCGCCCTGCTACTGAGCAGTGTAAACGCCACTGCGTCTTGAGCGCGTCCCACACCTCCGGACCGCATCCCGAAAGAGAGGCGCGCAAGATTCTAGATAAACTGGAGCGTGTACGCGCGTCATGCAGAATGCGGATGTCAAGACGCCAAGGTTTCACTGATGATGAAAAGGGAAAGTGAGCCTCGAGCGTCACTGGTCGGTGGTCTGATATATAAACAGGCGATGATGGTAATGTTACTACGTCAGAGTGCGATACGTAAGAAGCTAGCGCGCTCGGCACATAGAAACGATCCAAACGACTAGACGACGTGCTACGCCGCCAAGTCCAGGCATACTGGGGTCCATGTACTAGTCTGTACGTATCTGTCAAAGAGAAATGGTGCACTAGGCGACGCAGCTCTCGCGCGTTCCAATCAGAGCGACCCCATCCTGGACCTTGCACGTCAGCTCGCGTGTCTAATACACAATTAAAGTCTCCAGTGAGTATGACATGACGACCGTCTAGAAAATACACGTCCAGGTCACGGAAAAAATCGTTAGACATCGCTGATTGAGCTGGCCCATAAATACACAAAACACGCAGCTTGAAGGATGATAAGACGCAGTCAAAAGCCAATACCCGCCCATTCCCGTCATAGAAAACATGATGATTGCGCAGAAGAGCGCGGTTAAAAATAATAATTCCGACTCCAGAGGAGCGAGATGTAGCGAAGGAAAAATAACAGTCTAAATTAAAAGCGCGTTTGAATGCACGAACGTGGCCAATGGTGAAAAAATTTGTTTCTTGTAAACACAGAATATCACAATGTTCTGCGCGGGCTATGCTGATAACCTCGGCTTGCTTTACTGGGTTACGGAACCCTTGAACATTTAAAGAAAGAATTTTCAGGGTGTCAGCCATATTGAAAAAAGGTGGATGACTGACCTGGTCGTGTTTTTCAATTCGGTGTACCCCGGGGATCTGTCCGGGGGAACTGGAGTACGTACACTACACAGCACAATTCGACCCTCCAGAAGAGGGTCGAGGTTTCTTTGGTTGCTGGAACTCGGAGCGGCTATCTTGGGTGCCGTCCGAGCTGGTGCCAGACTTGTGAGCACGCTTGACCTCTCGCGGGGCTTGCATTTCCACGTCACATACGTCTGGGCTAGAAGGGAGTCCGATGCTACTGTCGACTTCGAGGCTGAAGCTGCTGTCGGACGAATCAGATGGTGGTAGGGCTGCAGCGTTAATGTTGTCGCCGCCTCCAACGAACTTGATCACGGATTGCTTGTCGAGACGCGTCAGTAAAGAACTCCCATGGCGTCTTGCTACTTGTTCCAGAGAGTCACGAGCCTGGCTTTCGGAATGATCCAATGGGCTTTGCTCATTCGGTTTCAATTCTGCTCCTGGTGAGACACCAGCGTCCGTAGATCTCGCAACGTCGGCGTCTTCTGGGCAATCAACTGCTAGGTTTAACGATGACTCTGGTGCCTCAGTGCTTACCGGCGTTTCTTTCTCGGCTTGCGCCAGCGTCGAACATGGCATGACATGTTTGCCTGGGACAGACGCGAGGTCAATCGCGGTGGCTGTTTCTGTCGCTGAGATTGGCAGACGTGGCACGCTCGAGTTGGCCAAGCTGCACACTTCTTCATCGTTTAATGGAGCTCTCAGAATCGGATTCTGGCGTTCTTCTAGTACAGCTCCTGGTTCTCGTTCTTCTGTTGCCGTTGGTGACACGGACGGTAGGGCAGGAAAGGTCCCTGCAGTAGCATCAGAATATGAACGACGCACAGGACAGACAGTGGTAGGGTGGTTATCTCCACAACGTCGGCAGGGGCGGTCGCAACCTTCGCTTTCGTGTCCGTGCACACCACAGCGACCACAGAATGGTGCTGTGCACTGTGCTCGATAATGACCACTAGAGCCACACCGACGACAAACACGTTGCAGACCGCGGTAGTCGAAGGTGACTCGATGACCAGAAACGCGAAGATAGTTGGGGACGCGATTTGTGGGACTCATTTCCATCCGGATATAGCGTGTGCCTGTGAGAACTCCGCGTCTTGCGCTCATGACGCCAGCGGTCACAGTCAATACCTTGCCGTATGGGGACAAAGCCTGGACTAGTACCTCGTTGGAGACGAAGGCTGGTAAAAACAGGCAGGCGACGTTAGTTACCTGCGGGCCGACGGGAACGACAGGGATACGCTCGCCACCGATGGTCAGGTAGCCAGCGTCGACGATGAGAGTCATGGAAGCCATGCTCTTTACTTGGAAGTTCATGCCTCCCATGTGCTGAACGCAGTGTACCTCTGAGAGGCCAACTATTGAGGCCGTCGCGTCGACGACGGTCTCCGGACTAGTCCCCGCAGGAACGACAACGTCGAAGGCTTGCGCCTTCGAAGGCGTCCACGACGTCGATGGCGCCATGGCTAGATGAGGAGGACGTCCCTGACGTGGAACACGCAGGGACGTCAACACGGAACCCTTGGTAACACGAAGCTCCTTTTGGCGTGGCTTGTGCGTCTATCGTACTACGTAACCACCAGTGGCACATACCCGAAATAGGTATAACATTTGACCTCCAAGGTGGCGCCGCTGAGAGATTTCTTCTGTGCGTTGTTTAACAATAATAAATAGTGCTCAATGTACATGCCAATGGCTGCTAAAGGGGAATGAGAGACAGGAGCATTCGGCTTTTAGTCAACGCGCACGCTGCGATCCCCATCAGCAGCCATTGGCATGTACATTGAGCATTATCGGACAATAAAGGGTTGCTACATTATACTCGCTGGGTGTAACCTCCTTAGTTTTAGAAAGGTTTAGCAGACCGATTCACGAACACGCAAAGCCCGACGTGTTTGATGAAGAGGTCTAGTAGTCCCGAGTCCTGGCTAACGTTTACGAGTACTCCTGCAATAAAAACTACTAGCACAGTGACGAAGATGAAGTGAAAAACATGAGATTATTCTGATCGGGATAGCCAAGACTTGGTACAAATGGCGTGGCAATGCTCATAGCAACAAACCACGGATGGAGTGGAAAGCATGCTTTTTGAGCTCCTTCAGCGAAAGCAAGGTGTTGCTATGGGACGAAGCAATCCCGTTCAAATACAGGTATGGATCTACACAGAACCATTTTTATGAGAAAAGGCGGTTGCTACAGCTGGCGGACTCATCTTTGCCTGAGACGTCTGTGGTTTGACTTATCATCCACGCTCAAAGTCCGGAACTTCAGAATGAAATACAAATGCGAGGACCCAAGATGGTTCACGATCAATGGACTTGTGTAACTATATTGTGTCATGGCAACACTGTCACTGCGCAAGCACTGGGACTCGACGGAGTGCCGTATGAATTATTCCTTTCACGTCCAGTCATCAGTTCACTTCGTCTTACATCTACTGGACAGAAGAAATTGCCTCAGAAGAAAGGCACTGCAGTAGCAACGCTACAGTTTCGCTTTCAAGGACTCCACGAAAGCCATCGTTAGGTGAAGATGTTAGGACATTTACCCCGGAGTAGCTTTGCTTGAAAAGATATCCTGTGGCAACTACAAAGTTTTAGGTACAATTGAAGCTAAGTGATACAATGACGGTGACAAAAAAGGCCTAAATATTTAACGAGAGAAGAGAGTGTGGCTTCAGAACGAGATTCACAAAATTTTGGATGTGGATATCATCCGTCCACTCACGCCTACGTTCGCTTAGCCCATCACCATTGCACCAAAAGAAGATGGAAGTCTTCGAATCGGCAAGAACTACAGACAAATTATTAGGCAGACTGAGCTTTTTTTGTTCCGTATTCCGTATAGACTCTGTCATAAATGACACAGGTGGCTGCAGAGTTTTCTTGCACCCTGACTTATGTAAAAGATTTTGGCAAGTCACACATCACCTTCTTTGAGATCTTTGAGTAAAAGCAACTCCCATTTGGATGGAACCCCTCACCTGCTTGGTTCCAGAAAATGAAGAACGACGTCTTGCGATAGTTTCTCGGGAAGTTTTGTAACGTCTACGTAGACGATATACTAGTTTACTCCCGCAACGAGGAAGTGCTCTCAAACCATTTGGATAGTGTACTTTAACCACTTTGTGACGCCTAGCTCAAAATTAATGACAAGATGAGTGAGTTTTTCTTAAAGAAAGTTGTGCTTTGGAGCAGTATTTGACGGCCAAACCAAGACAACAAAAGTGAATCAGTCGAACGAATCGCAAAAATGCTGAAGCTGTATGACTTGCGCTTTCTTTGGGTGTTTGTGGGTCTTGCAGGGCATTTCTGGCCACTCATTAGTGATTATGCGACAAAACCCAAATGCCTCACAGAAACGATTACGAAGAATGTGTCATTTCAGTGGACTGCAGAGTGTGAATTCGTTTATCACAGCCTTGTGACCAATATTTCGTCGGATCCGGTTCTGATTCTTCCTGGCTTTGAATTACCCTTTGAACTGAACACCGATGCTACCTATTATGGCGCAGGTGCAGTGCTTTACCAGAGAGATACCAACTCTCCACGGAGTCGCCAACAGATACTATTCGTACACCCTTTCGAAAAAGCAACTGAACTGTACGACTACAGAGAAGGACGCCTAGGTAGTCCTAATGGTCGTACGCTATTTTAGACCATACAGGAGCTTCACGCTCTTTATTTATCACCAAGCCTCAACGTTTATTCTTAACCTCACCGAACCTCAAGGAAGAAACGCCATGTGGGTGAGTGAACTCCAGCAGTTTACTTTCATGGTCCACCACAGGCCTGGAGAACACCCCAGGAATGCAGATGTGTTTTCAAGACTTGCCGTTATTTTTGATCAGAAAAATATCAACGCAGCTTTGTTGCGGACGGGAACTGAAGAACTCAAGTTCCAGAACAGAGAGTTCACTGTCCCAGAAACAATGGTGCCTTGAATTTCGGATCTCTATCACGTCTCCCCGCTTTCAGGTGGACACGACGGCTTTGGGAGGACATATAAAAAAATTCGTCAGCGTTTCCAGCGGAAACACATGAAAGAGGACATTCAAAGGTATGGACAGTCTTGTCCTGAATGTGAAGTTGATGAAGCAAAGTACCCATCAGAGAACTGACGAGATGGTTTCGCCTCAACATTGTGACGTACCGTTTGAATTCACTCATCTGATTTCGCATATCTCAAGAAGAAGGCTGCAGGAGTAAGAAAAACGCAGTCTTTCCTAGTGGCAATAGACCAGTGCACAAGAATAGTAGCTGAACGGCCGAGAAGGGAACACGCAAATAGTGTGATCACTCTTTTGAGCCGAGAGATGTTCATGAATACGAAAGTAGTGATAGTGATATGAGCTAATGGAGCAGCGTTTCTATGTCGGCGTTTTCAAGATTGGTCGAAGGAACGAGGAGTTGTGTTGCGACGTGGTGCTCCGTACCATCCCTCAAGAAATGGCATGGCTGAACGAATCATTGGGAATTTGAAGCAGTTCATTTCAATGTACCCACGTTTTAAGGGCGGATGGAAGTGCCACTTGGAGGCAGCTGTTGATCATTGCAATCGGTCGCATACTGCGAGCATCGACTGTAGCCCATATTTTGCGGCTTGCGGAAAGGCACCCGTGCTTCCTTCTGATCAAAACTGTGGATTGCTGACTGCCTGCAATTGTACGAAAAACGAAACACTTTGGAAGCCTACCAGCAACACCAGGAAAATATGAAGAGAAACTTCGACCGCCACCACAACACGGGGTACCTCAAATACAACTGAACAATCTAGCGCTCGTCAGAAAAGGCCTTCTCGGCACGAAGCAGGTGTACATGAGACCTTATTGCGTGATGCAATTTGCAGTGCAACATGGCGTTCTCAAAAGGGTCTGTTACACCAACGATGACGGACGGTGTCTTGGAGTTTGCGATCATTTGACACTTCTTCATGTATCACCCCAAGGGGGATGAGTCTCCAAAGAGGGGAATTGTACGTAGACGTTACGCGGGATTGAAGGGAAGACGAAGAGGAGGAAGGTGTTCAAAATAAAGATGGCTCACACCCCAGCCCAGTGCAACTGTGTATTAATACAAATAGTTTTGATCAAAAGAGATTGATTAAAATAAATACTTACACATGAAATTCGTCAGTGTACTGATGAAAAGGGTCAAATGGGCATCATATTTATTGATTTTCGGAAAGCATTTCACAAAATATTACATAGGATGTCGCTTATGAAAATGTGCTGTTTTCTTGGTGATAGTCAACTACTAAATTAAATAGAGGCGGCTTTGTCTAACAGGGAACAGTTTGTTGAAATCTATAATGTTCGCAGTGCCCATAAACTGGTCTGATGAGGTGTGCCGCAAAGGTCCGTTATAGGCTCTTTACATTTTTTCTGTCTACATTAGTGATATGGGTGAAGGCTTTTTACAGCGAGTAGCTACAAAACATTATGCAGATGATACAGTCGTGTATGCAATAAGTTGCTTCTCTAACAACCAACTGGTTCCTAATAACCATCTACAAAAAATTAATGCTTGGTGCAATGAATGGCGAATGCAGCTGAATGCATCCAAAACACTTTTCATGCGTATGACACGTAAAAAAAGCCCGCTATCTTTTTTGTACAGTATTAAACTACAGTTAGCAGTGTGCAGTACAGCACACTGCTAGCAGAAGCTAAAGTTGTTAAATACCTAGGTATTCGCTTCGCACACGATATGAACTGGTCAGTACACGTCGATGATGCTTGCAATAGAGCCATGCGCAAACTTTGGTCATTACGACGAAAACTGCACAATGCAACTCCGGAGGCTAAAGCAATTGTATACAACATGACAGTTCTACCAGTACTGACTTACGCTAGTCATATATAGGAAGCTTCCATAAAACAAACACACTAATGTGAGCGAACACAAAATAAAGCCTTGCGGTTCATTTCAAACGCGTATTCAAGAACTCAGTCTATCAGTGACCTTTGAGAAAAAACCGGAATAATGACGGTGAAAAAAAAATGCACCTTATTCGACTGATATTCTTTTTTGACATACTGAACAGTTATTTCAGAGTTAACCTAGGTGAACACATCGTACTAGAGAACACTACCTTAGCCAGAACAAAACATTAAAATCAAGAGACACCGATCTACCACTGAACAGATTTATTTAAATATTCTTTTTTAATTCGGATCATTGATGATTGCAATCGGTTGCCTCAAAATATTGTCTAATGTTTCGTTCTACAAAGTTAGGAAAAGGCTTTGTTAGAATATTTGTGAACGATTTGTATTGCTTTAGCATGTGTTCGCCCTTCGATGGTCTTGTTGGTTACCCGTTGCCTGAACATGTTCAATGTACAAAATCACTTATGATTAGTTTTTTTCTTTCTTTGAGTGAAGTATACGGGATATATTCAAGCCTGTTATTTTACATATATCGATGACCTGTACAGGAGATTTTTTAATAAGGTTTCATGTTTTGTTTTCTTAGTCTGATATGCTGTGCAATTCTTGAGTGTTCCGAGTTAACATTGTTTTAGCATGTACTACGTTTGTACATGATAGTTACGTAACCACAACTCCTGTCTTGGCTTATGTGCTGCCAGTATAAATAAAATAATAAAAATATAATTACGGAGACTATGCAAAGTTTGTCCTTTCGGTACGGTCATAAAACGTAGCCACATCGTAGCATGTTAAGAAATAGACAGAACAGAAGAGTGGCCCCGCCGCGGTGATCTAGTGGCTAAGGTACTCGGCTGCTGACCCGCAGGTCGCGGGTTCAAATCCCGGCTGCGGCGGCTGAATTTTCGATAGAGGCGGAAATGTTGTAGGCCCGTGTGCTTAGATTTGGGTGCACGTTAAAGAACCCCAGGTGGTCGAAATTTCCGGAGCCCTCCACTACGGCGTCTCTCATAATCATATTGTCACGGGGTCGTGACGTGGTCGAAGACAGGAGACTTCTTGTTGGAATGTAATTGTTTATTTGGGCGAACCTGTGCCCGGTAAACAGAAAGTCCAATTACAGCAGCAGTCTCGCACAGATAGCAGTCTCAGACTGATAGCGGCGAACGGAGCGTCGGCCTTCGATCAACCACTGACAAGCGGCGAAGCGCGTCGGCATTTATACCATTGCCGTCGAATGTTCTAGCGTTATCGCTGGCGGTGACGTAGGTTCCAGAACAATCTGTACCGTTCGCACAGTGGGCGTGATCTTATCGAAATGATCTACTACAGTCCGGAACCTTCTCGAAACCTGCAGGCGCGGTTTGCGCCGAGAACCGTGTGGTGTTTCGGAACGATAACAAAAACTTGTGAAATGGAACGTGGCATTGCCCCCCTCTGAAAAAAGGCATCGTCCCGATGCTTTAACTAAAGATGAAGGTACAATAATAATGCAAGAAAGTACAATGAATAAATTACAATACAACAATAATACAAAAAAAACAGTTTGTTAACGTGCATGAAACGGCTTGAGGCGCGTGACATGGACGACTTCAGGTCACGATCGGCGTCGTTGAGAGTTCGTGATGCTATCGGGGACAACTTCGTAATCAAGTGGGCCGAGACGTCGAACCACCTTGTACGGTCCGAAGTACCGTCGCAGAAGCTTTTCACTTAGTCCACGTCGGCGTATCGGCGTCCACACCCAAACACGTTCACCGGGCTGGTATTCCACGAAGCGTCGTCGAAGGTTGTAACGGTGGCTGTCGGTCGTCTGTTGATTCTTGATACGGAGCCGCGCAAGTTGTCGGGCTTCTTCGGCGCGATGAAGGTACTCGCTCACATCGAGGTTTTCTTCGTCGGTGACGTTGGGTAACATGGCATCCAGCGTCGTTGCCGGGCTCCTTCCGTAGACCAATTTGTATGGAGATATCTGCGTCGTCTCCTGCACCGCCGTGTTGTATGCGAAGGTCACATACGAAAGAATGGCATCCCACGTCTTGTGTTCGACATCGACGTACATTGACAGCATGTCGGCGATCGTCTTTTTAAGCCGCTCGGTGAGGCCGTTGGTCTGTGGGTGGTACGCTGTCGTCCGGCGGTGGTTTGTTTGGCTGTATGCCAAGATCGCTTGAGTTAAGTCGGCAGTGAATGCCGTTCCTCTGTCTTGTGATAAGGACCTCCGGGGCGCCGTGACGTAGGACGATATTTTCGACGAAGAACTTAGCTACCTCGGATGCACTGCCTTTTGGCAGGGCTTTTGTCTCGGCGTAGCGGGTGAGGTAGTCGGTAGCTACCACGATCCACTTGTTTCCGAAAGCCGACGTCGGGAACGGCCCCAGTAGGTCCATACCAATCTGCTGGAAAGGTCGGCAAGGTGGATCAATTGGCTGCAGAAGTCCCGCTGGCCTTGTCGGCGGTGTCTTGCGTCGCTGACAGTCCCGGCATGTCCTCACATAACGAGTGACGTCGGTTGTAAGACGCGGCCAGTAGTACCTTTCTTGTATCCTCGCGAGCGTGCGAGAAACACCGAGGTGCCCTGCCGTCGGATCGTCGTGCAGGGCCTGCAGGAGTTCTGGTCGCAGAGCTGAAGGCGCCACAAGGAGATACTTAGCCCGAAGCGGTGAAAAGTTTTTCTTTTGTAGAAGACCGTTGCGTAGAAAAAACGACGCAAGTGCGCGCTTGAATACCTTCGGGACTTCGGCGGTCCTGCCTTCGAGGTATTCTATTAGGGCCTTAAGTTCCGGCTCGGCCCGCTGTCGTTCAGCGAAGTCGTCGGTAGTTATCGTTCCCAAGAAGTAGTCGTCATCCGGGTCGTCGGGTAGCGGTTGGTCGACAGGCGCACGAGAGAGACAGTCGGCGTCGGAGTGTTTTCTGCCGGACTTGTAAATGACAGTAATGTCATATTCTTGAAGTCTCAGGCTCCATCGTGCGAGGCGACCTGAAGGGTCCTTCAAAGTGGCTAGCCAACACAAGGCGTGGTGGTCGCTCACAACTTTGAAGGGCCGGCCGTAGAGGTATGGGCGAAATTTCAACGTAGCCCAGATGATGGCTAGGCACTCCTTTTCTGTTGTGGAATAATTTGCTTCTGCTTTGGATAGCGATCGGCTGGCGTAACTAATAACCCTTTCAAGTCCGTCAGCCCTCTGCACAAGAACGGCGCCAAGACCTACGCTGCTTGCGTCAGTATGTATTTCTGTCTCGGCGAATTCGTCGAAATGGGCAAGTAACGGAGGCGTCTGGAGGCGATGTTTAAGCTCCTGGAAAGCGTGTTCCTGTGGCGTTTCCCACTTGAACTCCACGTCGGCCTTGGTAAGCTTAGTGAGAGGATCGGCGATGCGGGCGAAGTTTTTCACGAACCGCCTATAATAGGCGCACAGGCCCAGAAATCGGCGCACGGCTTTCTTGTCAGTGGGCGGCGGGAATTCGGCGATGGCGGCTGTTTTCCGTGGATCAGGACGAACTCCAGACTTGCTGATAACGTGCCCTAGAAACAAGAGCTCTTCATACGCAAATCTGCACTTTTCTGGCTTCAGTGTGAGTCCGGAAGTCTTGATGGCTTGAAGTACAGCTTCAAGGCGCCGAAGATGCTCGTCGAAACTCGTGGAAAACACGACGACGTCGTCCAAGTACACAAGGCAAGTCTGCCACTTCAATCCTGTCAGTACTGTATCCATAACGCGTTGAAAAGTTGCAGGCGCTGAGCAAAGGCCGAAGGGCATCACCTTAAACTCGAAGAGGCCGTCCGATGTTATAAACGCCGTCTTCTCTCGGTCTCTTTCGTCGACTTCGATTTGCCAATAGCCAGTCTTGAGGTCCATTGACGAAAAGTACTTGGCGTTATGGAGCCGATCAAGTGCGTCGTCTATTCGTGGGAGAGGATACACGTCCTTTCTTGTGATTTTGTTCAGGCGGCGATAATCGACGCAGAAACGTAGGGTCCCATCCTTTTTCTTCACTAACACCACGGGGGATGCCCATGGGCTCTTGGACGGCTGGATAATATCATCCCGCAGCATTTCATCAACTTGTCTCTTGATGGCCTCACGTTCTCGCGTCGAAACCCTGTACGGACTCTGACGGAGTGTCTGGCATTTTCTTCGGTTATGATGTGATGTTTCGTGATTGGGGTCTGCCGAATTTACCATGACGACGAAAAGCAATCTTCGTATTGCAGGAGCAGGGCCTTGAGCTGTTCTTGCTTATCGTTCGGAAGTCAGGGATTGACGTCGAAAGCTATGGGAGGGGCTTGGTTCCTCTGAGCAGGTTCCGCAGAATCGGCGAGGGCGAAAGCACTGGTGGCTTCGACAATTTGTTCGATGTATGCGACCGTTGTTCCTTTGTTCACATGTTTGTACTCATTGCTGAAATTTGTGAGCATAACCGTTGCTTTGCCTCCCCGCAGCTCTGCAATTCCTCTTGCGACGCAAATATTTCGGGTGACCAACAGATGCTGACTGCCTTCAACGACGCCTTCGAAGTCAGGTGATTCAGGAGCGCCGACTGAAATAATGACACTTGAGCGAGGCGGAATGGTGACTTGTTCTTCCAGCACATTCAAGGCATGGTGTCCAGACGGCGTGCGCGGCGGTAGTGCTTCTTCTGTGGATAACGTTATCGACTTTGTTTTTAGGTTCATGACAGCACCATGGAGGCATAAAAAGTCCATGCCAAGGATGACATCTCTCGAGCAACGCTGTAGGACTACGAAGTCTGTAGGATAAATACGGCCGTTAATGGTGACTCTCGCTGTGCAGATTCCTGCAGGCGTTACGAGATGACCTCCGGCTGTGCGGATTTCAGGGCCTTTCCAAGCTGTCCTAACTTTCTTTAACTTCGTGGCGAACGACCCACTGATGACAGAATAGTCGGCTCCAGTATCGACGAGAGCGGTCACACTGTGGCCGTCGATAAGAACGTCGAGGTCGCTAGTTCGCCGTCTCGCATTACAGTTAGGGCGTGGCGTCGGGTCACGGCTGCGTCGGCTTGTTCCGCTGCTTCCATGTTGCGTCGTCAGGCCACCTTCGGTAAGTGAGCTTTCGCCGTCAGGGCTTTGCCTGTTTGGCGTTGTGTTCGGAAAGCTCCGTCGCGGCGTCGTCGTCGTCGGAGGATCTTCGGTAGTTCGTCGCACAGCAACCGCACCTCCACCGGTTGCTGCCCTTAGTTTCCCGGATACGGGCTAGGAGACCGGCCCCGCGTTGGGCCAGAGTACTGCCGGTGGTGCGGTGACGTGCGGCGGCTGGGCGACGGCGAACGCGAAGGGCTCGTGGTGTCCACCGAGTTCCTGTCAGGTAGTCGGCGACGTCACGTGGCCGTTCCCCTGGCTGCGGACGTGGTGCATCGACGGCGAAGCCACGCAGTCCCATCTGTCGGTACTGGCAACGGCGGTAAGTGTGCCCGGCCTCGCCGCAGTGGTAGCACAGTGGGCGGTGGTCAGGGGTGCGCCAAACGTCGGTTTTCCTCGGCGCACTGCGCTGGCCCGCTGGCGAACGGTAGGTCGTCGGTGGGGGTGGTGGCGGCGGTGGTGTCTGGCGACGGAAGTGCGACGGGGCGGCGTTTCGGCGTGGACGGGGAGGAGCGTTGTGGCGCACTGCAGCGGCGTAGCTCATAGTTTCTGGCTCGGGCAGGGGTGTTTGGGGAATTTGAAGCGATTGCCGAACTTCTTGTCGCACAATGTCGGCAATAGAATCCACTTGAGGCTGCGCCGAAGGCAACAGCTTGCGCAGCTCTTCCCGCACGATCGCTCGGATCGTTTCACGCAGGTCTCCGGAGTTACTGGCTTGAGCAGCAGCGCAGTCTGCAGTCAGGCGACGATTATACTGTCTGGTGCGCATGTCCAGGGTCTTTTCAATAGTGGTCGCTTCGGCTACAAATTCTTGGACGGTTTTCGGTGGGTTTCTCATCAGCCCCGCGAAGAGCTCCTGTTTGACCCCTCGCATGAGGAAACGAACTTTTTTCTCCTCAGGCATGTCTGGGTCAGCGTGACGGAATAGTCGGGTCATTTCTTCTGTGAAAATGGCGACATTTTCATTTGGTAGCTGAACCCGGGTCTCTAATAAAGCAGCGGCCCTCTCTTCTCGAGCGACGCTCGCGAACGTTTGCAGGAATGCGCCGCAGAAAACATCCCACGTTCGGAGCGTGGACTCCCGATTTTCGAGCCAGGTTCTTGCGGTGTCTTCTAAATAGAAGAACACACGACGCAGCTTTTCGTCATGGTCCCAGTGGTTGAGGGCGGCCACACGGTCGTATGTCTCTAGCCAGGACTCCGGGTCTTCGAACGATGACCCATGGAAAATTGGTGGTTCCCTGGGTTGATGCATGACCATCGTGGGCTGGGACGCTGCGGTTGTCATTGTCGCTGCGGTCGCGGTCATGGCCTCGGTCTTCCGCGGCTTGTCGTGTAGAAGCCCGTACTCCGGTGGTAGCCCTTGCTGTCGGCGGCTTGTTCGCTGCTCCTGGTTGGCGTCGGTGTCTTCTCCGCGACGTGGGCTGGGTTCACGGCTTGACGGGGGCGTCCGGTACATGAACGAAGCAGCACCTCCACCAAATGTCACGGGGTCGTGACGTGGCCGAAGACAGGAGACTTCTTGTTGGAATGTAACTGTTTATTTGGGCGAACCTGTGCTCGGTAAACAGAAAGTCCAATTACAGCAGCAGTCTCGCACAGATAGCAGTCTCAGACTGATAGCGGCGAACGGAGCGTCGGCCTTCGATCAACCACTGACAAGCGGCGAAGCGCGTCGGCATTTATACCATTGCCGTCGAATGTTCTAGCGTTATGGCTGGCGGTGACGTAGGTTCCAGAACAATCTGTACCGTTCGCACAGTGGGCGTGATCTTATCGAAATGATCTACTACAGTCCGGAACCTTCTCGAATTGCGCCGAGAATCGTGTGGTGTTTCGGAACGATAACAAAAACTTGTGAAATGGAACGTGGCAATATGGTGGTTTTGGGACGTTAAACACCACATATCAGTCAATCAGAACAGAAGAGTGCCAGGACTGTCACTGTAGAACTTGGTTAAAAACAATAAAAGCTATTTACAACAGGCACATCTCTGTTTTACACTTTATGTAGCAGCGCGCACCCAAAACAGTGCTCTCGAAGTGCAATAGGACGCAGTATTTCCTTTTATGTGCGAGCAATATCAATATATGACACATATTGCTTCAGAGCTTGAATGTATGTTGCTATAAGTGCACGATGAATGTGGTGGAACCAGGTCAAGCTGTGTTACATTGTTTTGCGATTCGAAGCATAACAAGAGTGCTCGGAAACCTCTGTGGTTATTGTCCAAACTAGTGAATGTCATCTCTCATTTGTTGTAATCGTATCATACAATTTTAAACCCCCTTAGAAAGCAAATAAACATGGGAAAAATAAAAAATACATGGGAAAGGCGGAATATCATCTATGAATTGATTATGTTGGGTCGATTGTATGTTTTGTTCATAGAAAGAAGCAGAACAATATTTTTTGCAAAGGTGCTGCCTATCTACTATACTGGAAAAATTAATTAGTTTAAAATTACGACAATGATTAAGACTCACTGAAGAGAATGTTTTAGAACTGTCTAATAGCCAAACAATGATCATTATTCAGCCAACATAGGCATGTCCTAATCGACACAACTTATCACAGCATTAACATGCGCTAGTACTAACGAGTGGCAGACGCGTAGAGCTAAACAGAGTAGTTGAGGTCATGCAATTTGGAGATATGTTCAGCGATGGCTGACTGCTTGAAGGTCCAACCCCTAATTTTATAAGAAATGAGACGTCGTACCAAACTACATGTGGGTGCAAGCAGCGCAGAAAGAAACTGTGGTCAATGTCGATTCTCTAAAGAGTTTGCCACTTGTCTTAAGAGGATACTAAGGTACAGCCAATAAATAGTTTACACATATAAAATCGACTATGTGAACCCTGGAGTCGTTAAATTCACCCGCACAGGTCTATTATTAGATGATAAAAGCAGTGTCAAAAGCTAGAGTAATTATTTTCCGCCGAAACTTCCGATCTTCACGTCAAGAGTGTCGAAGTGTTCTTTCTTATTATCTACCACGCCTCATTCACAGAATTGCTGCGTTAAGGATCTTGTTCCCGAGAAGACAACGGATTCTCGTTTTCCCGATTGTGAAATATGCAGGCCACAGCAGACGCCGTAAATGTCTGTGACGTCATGGTGAGGTGACTGGTACGGCAGCTTCAAGGCGGCATCATGACCTGTATTATTTCTCTAAGGGCGTTTTCTAGCTTACCAAGTGTCCTCTTACATCATGCGCGCTGTTTTTGTATCGCGAAAGAATAATTTGCTCGTACTAGAAAATTTGTTTTTTTTGCATCAAAGAAAAGGAGTATTCGGATTGTCATTCTGCTACACAACAATTATCTTCATCTGACTTCTTCGCGTTTCCTTTCTTGAAAGCCCAGCGCTGGCCACTTTACTGTAAGGAATCTTATGGCACGCTGATAGGGCGCGCGCCGTTCGCGACTGCGAAGAACCGCAACCATGGTGATAGTTCGAGGAAAGTGCTCGAAATAGTGATTGATATGTGAGATTTAACGTTCCGAAACTGCCATATGATTATGAGTCTCCTCATAGTGGAGGGCTCCGGAAGTTTTGACCACCCGCGGTTTATTAACGTGCACCCAAATCTGAGAATTTCAGCCTGAAAAACTTTCGCCTGTATCGAAAATGCAGCCGCTGGAGCTGAGATCAAATTCCGCACCCTGGGAGTCAGCAGCCGAGTACCTTTGCAACTAGACCACCACGGCGGGGCAGTACTCGAAGTAGATGACGATTATTAGTTTGTAGCAGAAACACTCCACAAATACTCGCTTTTTTAGAGTAATCATTTGAAATTGCTCAGCGTGAATGTAGACAGAGTGACACAGACGACACTTGGACAAGCGACGACAAGTTATAGTGGTCGGTGATTGTCATCATCTCACCTGCGTTCCTGAGTCTGCTTTCACGCTTAGCAGTTTTGAGCACGGAATACCAACCAACAACACCAGGTTCCCCCAGATTGCGCATGCTTTTCCCACTATGGTGAGTAGCCTGCATACTCTTGTCGAGACTATCCTGGATTCATCGTTTCTACTTGGAGCATTGAAGCACCCGCGTTAGCCAGGGAACTGTTAGTGGACGCCCGATCTGTGCTTGACGATTTGTTCGGCTGCAGTCGACGGCAACTTCTTACGAACGAGAAATCGCGAGAATCAGGGATTAATTGCAAACAGGGAAAAAATTGGAGAAGTTATCTTGCGAGCGTACGCAGTTTTATACGAAAATGGGCAGAGCTTCACCAGCGCCCAAAAGCAAGCCTTTATTTGCATATCCAAATGAAAGGCAGCTATGCAGGAGGAGCATCGAATGTCTCATGCTAGATACTGAATTTCCGTAAGCCATTCTGCACCAGTCGTCTTCTATCCTATGACGTACATTACTGCGCGGCAAAACAGGCCATTTATCCTCCACGAAATGATTTCTGCTTGCGAGGAAAGTTACAGTGGCATAATTTCCAGTTAGGCAACGTGATTGCTTTTTTGGTTCTGCCCGCACGTGGTGTTCTGAGTGTTTCTTAAGCCTTCTGCCCTTCATGTCCGCCATCATCAATTGATGTGTTTTTATGCTTGTGAAGCCTTATTCTGAAAATTAATTATATATAAGAGATTATCGTACCCCTACACGAAGCCGCCCGCCACTATTTCAGGGAAAAATGCGCGTCTATTTGATTGCGACATGACCCCAATCGGAACTCGAGAGATCACTTTTCATTGCTGCCAGGAAGAAAAAAAAAGATGCTATTTAAATGTTTGATTGCAACGCATGGGTACATTTGAGATAGCGAAAAGTTGGAACGAAACTTGCGTTACACTCGTGTGAATACGCTAATGACATTTTTCAAAGTGCCCAATGTTCGAACGTTCGCAAAGGTGCCAGTGGCGTGTTAGATTGACGAACGATGGCAGCGACGTACTTCGGACGTTTTGTTCAAGCCCAATTATAAACACCTCGTTCTAATGCATATGCAGAAGTATGGACCCCGCCACCATAATGTTGGAGATAGCACATTGAACGATGTATTAGATGTGTTCAGTGCAGCCAATTTGAGAATCGACCTACGCTGTACTGCTACCAAAGTTAGTTCGGTCAAGGAGGCATTTCGCTTGATGAAAGTCTGAAATCACACAATTATCAAGTTCACAGAAAAAAATCTAAGTCATTTTACTACACGTTGTTTTGACTGCACGTATAAACTAAATTTTGGCCTACATAGGCCGCTGCTCACAAAAATACACTCGACAATTGATGGAAGTCAATGAGACAGTAAAGTATTGAATTCGCCAATGTGCCTTTTCTGTCTTCATCTGATGAAAAAGTAGATTATCTTTTCGGCTTTGCGTCTGAACGACCGTGCTCTACTTCATTTCATTTATTAATACATATTCTTAGCTATCAATAAATCAATGACAATTAGATTACCGTGTACTCTGAACTATTTTTCTGTGTCTGTCTGATCATATGTGTGATAGTATTTTATGCTACCTCAAAATAAGTAAAGCAAGAAGTATTTGGTTATCCTAGCGCAATTGCTTCTCGGTAATTTCTGGAGACTTCAGTTGTAATCGCTTACCTAAAAAAATTACCGTGTGCAAGTAGGATGTTTGTGTCGCCCCGCCGCGGTGGTCTAGTGGCTAAGGTACTCGGCTGCTGAACCGCAGGTCGCGGGATTGAATCCCGGCTGCAGCGGCTGCATTTCCGATGGAGGCGGAAATGTTGTAGGCCCGTGTACTCGGATTTGGTTGCACGTTAAAGAACCCCAAAAGGTCGAATTTTCCGGAGTCCCTCCACGACGGCATCTCTCATAATCATATGGTGGTTTAGGGACGTTAAACCTCACAAATCAATCAAATTAATCAATCAGGATGTTTGTGTCAAACACTGCCACTCCGAGAAGCATAACACAACCGTATGGAGATATCACTTCTCAGGCTTACGTACTTTTGTGTTGACGTCTGTTGCAGTGTTTCCGCTAAGCACATCAGTTAGAACGTGCGTACAGTGGCGTACCTTTGTGCTTTATATAAGTCTCTGAGCGTCTGGGATTATCTCAGGGAATCTTTCTACTATTAACCGTATATAGCTGAACTCCATACATCGTTCACGTATAGCTGTCGAGCGCGAAAACAGTAGAGGAGCTTGTGAATTGAGTATGTTACTTCATCCACCTTTTCCTCATAAGAATAAACACTCATATTTATTTTACTTCACGTAGAAAGATAAAAGAAGAAAAGGATGGAGTGGCTTAGGAGCGGGAGCAACTGCTTATACAATATTCTCGGGCCTGCAGATATGAATTCCAATCCGCAATTCATGTTCGCGAGTAAAGTTTTCAGTCGTGGGGACATATGCCGAGTCATGAAACAATTACTTCTTTTTCCATTCGCTTAATATCAGCGGTATGTAACTGTCTTGTGTACGTAACCGAATAAAGTATTAATATAAACTAAAACGGCACTACGCATGTGTTTGAGTAGTGTGCAGCCCAAAATGCTGATATCATTACATCGCTGGAACGCATAATCACATGCAATTCAGATGACGGTGTCAGTGTGCAGCAAGATGAACAAAAAAGGCGCACAAAGCACATAAGGAGGAGGAGTAGTAGACGGCTATCAAGTGCGCATGCGTGGGGTTAGTCACGTGGCGTTCGGAATTGAGTGATCGTCAGAGCTCCACGTTGCCGCTTGATCAATTTGTTCATACGTCAGCTGATGCTTCACACGGAAAAAATAGAAGCGTCCCGGACTCTTGCTTTCGCGAGTGTTGGGTTCCGTATTCATCTGCAACTACAGCGCTGCACGCCCTCGACCAAACGGTGTCACTCCTGTACTGTGCGTGACATCTAATAGGCCTCCATTCTAAGGCATTAAGTTGAAAAAGATGAAAATAGCAGTGTTTTTGAAAGAGCAAAGACGAAGTAGCCGATATCGCAGTTTACCTAAAGATGAGTAAATTGATATGTCACTCGAAGGGAATATAGCCAGTAAATGAAACCGGAATGACAAGATAGCGGTGCTTAAAGATGGTAATTATTGCGGATGGCAAAGGATTACTTTCCTTGTGTTGAAGTTTCGAAGTTTATTGGCGAATCACAATGACTTTCAGAAACCTGCATGGCATACGAAAGACTTGCCCATATAATGAAAAAGAAGCCACGAATCGGATCTTCTAAAATCACTACACGATTGTACTTTTCTCAAAAAACAAGAGAACAATTAATTTATTCTAATAAACTAGGCAGAACAAGAGTAAGGAAATTCATTTAGAGATAGCCTCAACAAACGTGACACAAAATAGGCTGATCGCCAAAGAGAATTGGCAGCAGGGATACTTATTATCTCAAGTCAAACACTGCGTACTATTCCCATATTCAAATTAATTGCATATAACGTGCCTGATGAACACGCTACCAGTGGAAGCCACTGACGGACATCAGTATTTGGGCAATCAGCCTATAACTCTGCGTTGTAAAAATACTAGGCGCAGCACGTTTATGTGGCCTAGCCATGTTGAGATGCTCTTGCATAGCAACAAGGTTTTAGTGTACTAGAATTTCAAGTTATGTTGTGGGCCACTCCAATTGAGCATTGGAAGTGATGCACGTTGATACATTTGCTATCTATTTGTTTTTTCCTTGATGATACAATTTACATTCTACTTAAATGGTCTCATCTAAGTCACTGCAATGTATTCATGGCCATCATAGTGAGAAAAATCTTCATCCACATCAATGTTTTATTCATTAAAAATTGACAACTGTGCAGCGATTTCAAATTACCCGTTGCTGTCCTTTTATGGGCGAATCCCTTATATACCTTACCGGTGTCAGAGCTCATACGTATGCTGGAATCAATATTGTCACGTGCTGGTGGTAACAGAGCAAGAAAGACGATGATATATGAATATGCTCTGTTGCAAAGTAGAAAGGACGAAGAAGAACGATTTGCTTGCGTGGTCTATCAAAGAGACCAACCTGCTTTTGTTATCTTGATCTCTGCATAAAGACCCTTGCTTTGACGTCGTGACAGTGGTGAAGGCGCTGGGTGCCTACAGCTTGATGCAGGACAACCTTGCTCCGACCTGTTAACCCAGTCCGGAGACTCAGCGCCTCGTCGCGACTCCTGTGCACCGCTTCCCGCAGCACCTACTAGGCCTAAGTTTATAATCCGCAGCTATTCCTCCTCTTACCAACATGGCAGCTCCTACCATATCGACGGTTCTCTTTCCGTCAGAGGCGGCCCTTCCTTGGTAGGTGACTCTTGAAGAACCTCGCGTTTCTAAAATTTTCCTTGGGGAAGAGTATGACGACGTCGAGGACTGGCTCGAACAGTTCGTACGGGTGGCTGTAACCAGTCACTGGAACGAGCAACAGAAACTTGGCTGCGCATATTTCACACTAGAAAATGACACTCGCACGTGGTACGAGAACCACGAGGCTACTCTCCAAATTTGGGACAGATTCTGTCACAAGCTTCTCGACACATTCTTGAGCTCTGACGGACGAGATCACGCACAGCAACTGATTGAAACCCGTGTGCAAAACAGTCGCCATGTATGCCGAAGTTATCATCCGTCTGTTCTGACGAGCTGACCCTGACATGGTTTAGGCGAAGAAGGTGCGTCACCTAATGTGCAACGTTAAGGAACCGCTGTTCGCGGACCTCGTACAGAATCCACCCACAACAGGTGGAAGAATTTTTAAGAGAGGTGACTGTGATCGAGCGCACTGCAATAACGATGCCGCTGTTTTGACCACCTGTTGAACCACGCGGCAGTAAGGGCTGCAGCTCAGAACACTGCCGTCTGTGAAAGTTCTCTGTAACAAATGATAAGAGAAATGCTGCGTAAGAATTCGTCGTTGAAGCTCGTCCATCTCGTCCACCTCGTCCATCTCGTCGTTAGCGATCTCCAACACCTGTGCGTCACACTTCCCCAAACCACCAGAGCAACACCGACGTAAACAGAGGTCATGGCGCTGTTAACATTCCCGAACATAAGGTGACGCTTTGCACACATACTACGTCGACACAGCAGTGACGAATCACACGGGCGTTTGCGAGTAGCCGATGATGTTACGCTCCCACCAAGATTTTTCTGCCTTGTTTCGGTGTCATTGATAGATATGTGGGGTTTAACGTCCAGAAATTACCATATCATTATGTGAGACGCCATGGGGGAAGGATTCGGAATTTTTGACTACCTGGGGCTCTTTTACACGTGCCCAAGTTTCAGTGTCATGTGGGTGGTCATACCAAAAAGTGTGATTGCGGAGCACATTGTTGCGCTTTGGCTTAGGCAAGGCATCTCCATCGCTACAGGCATCCTGTCACTGACTAATAGACAGGCACAAGTGCTCCTCACAAACTGCAGCAACTAGCGCCGTCAAATGCAAAAGGGTACCGCAATTGCCTGCTACGACAATGTAGAACAAGCCGGGTGTCGTTTTGGTTTACAACTGCACAGCACGACCATCCCTGCTTCGACTCCTTCATCGGTGAACATCTGCTCCAAACTGCCACCCCCTGATAAGAAGCGCGTGCTTTAACTTATACACCAGTTCGAAATCTGCTTTTCGTGTTCGTAAAAGCTCCGGAAACGCCACTCCGTAAACGACACAAAGTACCGAATCATTACTTAGTGATAACAACACACGACTGATTCAACGAACCTCTACCATGTGGCAGCGAATCAACCTGAGGAGATTCAAAGAAAGTACAAAAGTTGCTCCAGGTTGACGTCATACAACATTCAAAAAGTTTTTGAGCGTCTTCCGTTGTTTTTGTTAAGAAATAAGACTGCAGATTGCGCATCTGCCTGGATCATCACAAGTTGAACCAAGTGACAAAGAAAGACGTCTATCCACTGCCTCGCATAGTCGATTCGCTCGATAGGCTATGTAATGTGCGTTATTTCTTGTGAATGCTCCTACGAAGTGACTACTGGCAGATAGAGGCAGACGTGAGAGATCGCAAAAAAAACTGCCTTTGTCACACCAGACGGCTTTTCCAAACTTAAAGTGCTTCCTTTTGGGTTGTACTCGGCACCAGCCACTTTTCAACGTTTGATGGACACCGTGTTTTAAAGCCTGAAGTAGCAATTTTGCCTGGCCTATGTAGACAATGTTGTTATATTCACAGCAACATTCGAGGAACATCTAAGCCGATTGTCCTCCAAGCTATACGTTCAGCTGGCCTTACTTTGAAACCAGAAAAATACTTTTTCGGGTTTCAACAAACGGATCTTCCAAGGCCATGTCTTCCGTCACGAAGGTGATCAACCTGACCCGGCCAAAACAGACGTCGTAGCAACATTGCCTGCACCACGTAACAAAAAGGTCATGAGGCGCATTCTAGGCGCCTCATGACTGTGCGCCTATTTCCGACGATTCATCTAGGTCTTTTCCTCTATTGCGGCGCCATTGACACGACTCGCATGTGAAGACATTACCTTGCTTTGAAGTGAACAGTAGAAAACAAAATTTAATAAGCTAGGTCAACGTCTGCAACCACGTCCAATTCTTGCGCATTTCAACCAGGAAGCGCCTACAGCGCACTTCACACTGACGCTAGCGTTGCGGTCTGGGTGCCGTTCTGATGCAGTGGCAAGATGGCAATGGAAAAGTGGAAAAAAGTAATAGCCTACGCCAGGAGAACTCTTTCTCGCACGGAGAAAACTACTCGACTATCGAAAAGGAGTGCCTCGCCATGTTATGGGTGGTCATGAAATTTTCTCTATATTTGTACGGCCACTCATTCAAGGTTTTCAGCTATCATCGCTCTGCGCGGGCTCACCAACTTGAAAGACGCATCTGGCCGTTTGGCGCGCTGGAGTCTTAGGCTTCAAGTGTTCGACATGACCATCATTTATAAATACGAGAAGAGGCATACAGATGCCAACTGTCTCTCACGGTCGCCATAGAGCCTGCGGCACCTGTTAACGAGAATGGCGACGTTGCATTTTTGGAAGTTGTCGACATAGTCACTAATTGCACAAAAGCAGTGCAGTGATTCTGACCTGTTACCATTCATTGATTACTTAGAAGGGAGACGTAAAGACGTCCCGTGGTTATTTGATGGAGGACTACAACCTTTTTGCTTGCAGAACAATGTTGTCTACAGAAAACCTTCTCTCCAACTAGCTGTACGCACTTCGAAAAGAAATTATGGAAGCGTGCCATGATGAGGCCACTTTTCGTCGTCTAGGCTATACCCGAACATTGTGTAAACAGCGATGCAAGTACTACTAGCCAAAGCTACCTGCTGCTGCTAAACATCCCGTTCAAACTTGCACCGAATGCCAAAGACGCGAAGTGTACGTCTCCCCGTAAACTAGATGTTCTGTAACATCCCGTAGAAGCACCAGCAAAGTCGCTTCACCAGATTGGGATGGACTTCCTGGGCCCATTCCCTACTTCTCCACAGAGAACAGATGGATTATTGAGGCTACATATTAACTCTCTTGGTATGCGGAGACTAAAGCTATGCAGCGTCGCACAGCAGCAGAAGCCGCTCAGGTCTTCAGAAAGAGCAACGTCCTTCGGCATGGCGCTTTAATAGTAGTGATCACAGACAATGTAAGTGCCTTCACCGCAGAACGTTTGGAGTTGGTTCTCAGACTCAGTGGTACAGCTCACCGGAGAACTACTCCATACCATCCGCAGGCAAACGGAATAACGGAGCGCCTCAGTAAAACCCTCACGGACATGATTTTCATGTCCGGCAGCATGGAACAAAAACTGGGATTAGATATTGTCTTTCAGGACATTAGCTTACAATAGCTACTCGACAAGAAATCAGTAGAATGACACTATTCAGTTTGGTCTATGGTTGCGAAGTCAAACAACGTTGAACTTCATGTTGTGGAAGGAGTGTGATGACATCCATACAGACGCTAAAGAATTCACTCAGCGTGTCAAGAAAGCCAGACGGCTCACATGCGTGCGCGTTGGTCATCAGAAACATCAAGCTACACAAAGGTATTACCCACGACACAAGTTCATCAGCTACACAGCGGGCGACAAAGTATGCGTCTGGATTCTATTACGTCAATGTGGACTGTCTGAAAAACTGCTAAGGTGACACTTTGGCCCGTTCAGAGTCCCCCGATGCCACAGCAACGTGACCAATGAGGTTCTTTTTGTCAGTGATTTTAGTTCTAAGCGTGGAAAGCACTCTCCCGAGGTTTTGCACGTCATGCGGATGAAACCTTAATTATCCAGTTATCATAACTGAGTGCACGAAAAAATATGAAGCACAAAACGAAGACACCTGGACACAGGACACTCAGGATCAATTACGAACTCGCCCAGCAGTCCGTGCTTCTCTTATTCGTTCCCGGTTACTGCGTGGGTGTGACCAATCTATGCGCCAGGTAGAGTGCCTTATTTGCGCATCGGGACGATATCTTTTTCGGAGGAAGGCAAATGTCACGTGCTTTCGGCAACAAAGCAAGAAAGACGATGACAAAACTATGCATGTGCTGTGTAGGACAGTAGAAATCACGAAGTAGAGAAACCCGTTTCCGAGTTTTATTAAAGAGATGACTCTGATTCTGTTATCTCGATCTCTGCGTAAAAAATTCTGCTTTGACGTCGTGACAATATTATTACTGGCTACTGAATCTGCCATTCTCTACAACTTTTCACGCTTTACGTTTTACTTCGTGAGGCTGAAACAGAAGGCAAACAATGTGGCGAAAGTGCAGGTGTCCTCGAAGACAAACACACGTACGTCATGTTTCCAGCCGTGCCATTACTATTTCAGTAATATCCTCACAAACGAATGGGGCGAGTCCTTACTGCCCATTTTTGAATTATTCATAAGCAAGTAGAATGAACGAATGAAAAGTCACGAAATTGCCAGAGCATGTTCTCAGGAAATAAGTGCCTTGCCGTACCATGTTGGTTCATTAAAGCGGTGTAGATGATGGCTGGTCAAAAACAGTGGAAGTATCTCGTTAAAAAAGACAAAACAGTCAGCCCTCACAAAGCATATATCACTTAGAGCTCTGTTGTGTGATAACGATAGCGTAGCAGTCGCATCGCTTTTACGTCGAGTGTCATGTTTCCGCCTTGCTTTGTGAGGGCTGACTGTTTTGTCTTTTTTAATGAGATACTTCAACTGTTCTTGACCAGCCATCATCTGCACCGCTTAAATGGTATATATATATATATATATATATATATATATATATATATATATATATATATATATATATATATATATATATGAGATATAACAGACAGTAATGCCAAGGAATGTACAGGGGAAGTTATTAACATTAATGGAATGTAAATAAGAAGAAAGAAAAGTGGATGAAAAAATTACCAACTGTAAGCAGGAATCAAACCTACGACCTTCGAATTACGCGTTCGATGCTGGTCATCAGGAACATCAAGCTACACAAAGGTATTACCCACGACACAAGTTCATCAGCTACACACTGGGCGACAAAGTATGCGTCCGGATTTCAATGCGTCAATGTGGACTGTCCTAAGCATAGAACGCGTAATTCGAAGGTCGTAGGTTCGATTCCTGCTTACAGTTGGTAATTTTTTCATCCACTTTTCTTTCTTCTTATTTACATTCCATTAATGTTAATAACTTCCCCTGTACATTCCTTGGCATTACTGTCTGTTATATCTCATTATTATTGTGTTAAAACACGGAAAAACGAGCCCTTAGGTATACACTTCTTTCCCATATATATATATATATATATATATATATATATATATATATATATATATTGTGAGGAACCGGTTTATTACGCCAGGCTCGAGATAAATCACGCTGGTGATGATATTTACAGATAAAGAAGATGAACAGGTGATGATGATATCAAAAAGAATAAAGAGTCATTCGCTTGTCACGCTCACACTAATTCCCCCGCGCGGTGAAAGCGGCCGCCTGGTCCCTTGACAGTATTATGAAATGCGTCGCGCATAACGCTTTAAACGAGATACGTGCACTATCTCTGTTCCTCGGCAACGATAATCAGGATTAGCGCTAAGAGAAGAAACGTTGTAATTGACAGGAAATGTCTGTTGGACCACCGTGTACGGCCCAATGAAGCGACTGATGAATTTGTCGCACAAGCAAGGGACGCCTAGTGGTGTCCATAGAAGAACTTCGTCACCTGGGGAAAAACTCGCAACACGGCGAGACGAGTCGTAGCGAGATTTTCGAGTGTCTTGAGAGAGGCCGGTGTTAACACGGGCCCGGTGACGGCAGTGTGCGAGACGAGATAGAAATTTTTCAGAGAAAAGAGCCGTCGAGGGTGCAGGGGTCGAGAGGAAAGAGACATCCAGAGCGAAACTCGGCGAGCGACCATGAACGAGAAAAAATGGAGAAATGCCGGTAGTGCGTTGAGCAGCCGTAATATAGGCGAATGTCACGAAGAGTAGAATTGCATCCCAGTTCGTGTGGCTGGGGTGAATGTACATGGCGATCATGCTTGATAGGGTCCGATGAAACAGTTCAGTTAATCCGTTGGTCTGCGGGTGGTAGCTAGAAGTGGTCTTATGAACAGTGTTCGAGGCACGCAAAACTGGCTTGACAATGGAAGAGAGAAAGACTTCGCCACGATCACTCAGGAGAATGCGTGGAGCTCCATGACGCAAAAAGATGTGGCGAAGAAAGAAATCAGCCATCTCAGTGGCAGTCCCAGACGGTATACAAGCTGTTTCTGCGTAGCGGGTAAGGTGGTCGACGGCCGTGACAATCCAGCGATTCCATTGGATGATATAGGAAGAGGGCCATACAAGTCGATTCCAACGACTTCAAAAGGCGAGGCGGGACAAGGAAGAGGTTGCATTAAGCCAGCCGGAGCAGTTGTCGGTCGTTTTCGTCGTTGCCAATGGACACAGGGGGCGACGTACTTAGCGACGGCTGAAGAGAGGCCAGGACAAAAACAACGACTTCGTATTTTGTCGTAAGTCTTGTGATAGCCTAGATGAGCGACGGTTGGATCATGATGAAAAGCTTCCAGAACTTCACGTTGCAGAGAACGTGGGATGACGGGTTCCCACTTGTTGCCATCGATGTCGTAAATGTAGCGACATGAAGCATCACCGACAAACTTAAATTGTTTAAGTTGTCGACGGAGGCTGGCGTTTGGAGGCGTAGTAGAGCCGTCAAGCGGTCAACAATGGTGCAGCTGTATGGGTCGACACGTTGTTGTGAAACAAGGACAGATAGGGTGGCAGGTGATGAACTTAGCGCTGCGATTGGAGAGGTGCTGTCGTTTTGGAGTGTCGATGGTGAGTGGCTACCGCTGGGCAAAGTACAGCGCGATATAGCATCAGCATCTTGATGCTTCTACCCAGATCTGTAGGCGACATCGAAATCATGCTCCTGCAAGCGAAGCGCCCAGCGACCGAGGCGACCTCGATAAGTTTTTCAGCGATAAAAGCCAGCATAGGGCGTTATGGTTGGTCACGACGGTAAAATGACGGCCGTGAAGATATGGTCGGAGTCTTTGCACTGCCCAAACAACAGCAAGGCACTCCTGCTCGGTGATAGGGCAGATCTTTTCTGAAGCGAAAAGAGCACGACTTGCGTAAGCAACGACGCGTTCGCGAGAGTTTTTGTCACGCTGCAAGAGTACCGCACCAAGACCATGACTATTTGCGTCGGTGTGAAGGATGGTGGGTGCGGTGGAATCGAAGTGGCACAGTACCGGATCCGATGTGAGGGCTTGCTTCAATGCCGTGAAAGCGCTTTCGCAGTCTTCGAACCAATTGAAGGGGACGTTCCTTGCAAGGAGTTAATGGAGCGGAGACGCAAGTTCCGCGGAGCCACGTATGAAGCGCCGGAAGAAGAGATAACCAAATAAAGCTGCGCAGGTCCTTTTGACGTAGTGGACGAGGAAAATCGAGGACGGCGGCAAGCTTCTCGGGGTCGGCCCGAATTCCTTTTTTGCAGACAAGGTGGCCAAGAACCTTCAATGTCTTGCTAGCAAAGGTACATTTCTTGGTGTTAAGCTGTAGACCAGCTTTCGCAAGGCTTGTGAGGACTTCGTCAAGATGTTGTAAATGCTGCGAGAACGTGGATGAAAACACTATCATGTCATCGAGATAGCACAGAGATATTTTCCCTTTCAAACCACGCAATACGCCGTCTATCATGCGTTCGAAGGTGGTGGGCGCATTACAGAGTCCAAAAGGCATCACATTAAACTCGTACAACCTATCTGGCGTTGAAAAGGCGGTCTTCTCTTTATCAGACTCCAACATTGGTATCTGCCAGTAGCCTGACCTAAGGTCGAGGCTAGAAAAACACTCTGCGCCCTGTAATGAATCCAGTGCATTGTAGATCCGAGGGAGGGGATAAACATCCTTGCGCGTTATTTTGTTTAGCGCACGGTAATCGACGCAGAAACGCACTGTCCCATCTTTCTTTTGAACGAGAACAACTGGGGATGACCAGGGACTCGAGGAAGGACGTATGATGTTGCGTCGTAGCATGTCTGAGACGTTTTCTTCGATGATCTTGCGTTCTGCCTGAGACACGCGATATGGACGCCGATGTACAATACGACAGCCGTCAGTCTGGATGCTGTGAGTAGCGGTGGTAGTCATGCTGAGGGCGGGCGAGTTCACGTCAAATAGAGAACGGTGTCTATTTAACAGGGCTAGCAAATCATCAGTTTGATCAGGTGTTAAGTCAGTGCTTATTGTAGCCGACACAGGTGTGGCAGAGGCATTGAATGGCAGTGATTGTGACTTTGGGACATCGTTGTGGTTGTTGTTCGGAAGAGTAACAATCGCAACAGGCTCACTGTCGACCGCGCAAGATACTGTTGTGCCACAGAAGAGCAGTACACACTCGGGCGTTTGATTTATGGTGGTTAGGTACGTAGACCCATCGAACTAGCGAATAAGCCCTGGTGTGATCACAATGCCCCTACGTAGGATATGTCCGTAAGGGAGAATTAGTACGTCACCATCCACAATTTATGTCCAATTAACACCTATAATTTCTTCGATGTATGGCCGAAGTACATAATCTGACGTGGTGACAAGGCTTATGCGTCATCGTGTTCAAGCGGAGAAGAGTCAGTGGCATTTAGATGCAAAAGGCGCTGATGACGTGATATGAAAGCGGACGCAGAAGACAAGAAATCCCACCCCAGAATGAGAGCATGGGTGCACTCACGAAATACCGCGAAAACAATGTGATGACGAATGCCTTCTATGCAGACACGAACGGTACACTGTGCAAGTGGATGAATGAGAGCGTTGGTCGCCGCACGTAGAGGTGGGCCGCCATAAGGCGTGGTGACTTTTCGAAGGCGGGAACAAAAATCAGCACGAATAATCGGAAACGGCAGCGCCAGTGTCTACAAGAGCCTCAACGCGTACACGTTCTACAAACACTACTATAAAATTCGACGGCCGCTCTGGAGGAATTGTTAGCTGTCCGGTGGATGCAGTTTCCTCTCCTGAAACTGGATTGGGAAGTTTTCCGCGTGGGCGTTCGTGGAATGGGAGGCGGGCCGCAGAGGCGACACTGAACGGCGACCTGGCGAAGGCGACCTGCGGCGAGACGTACGGGAATTCCCAGGCATGTCCGTATGGTAGGTAGGAGACGGTGAACGGTAATAGGACGATCGGGAGGGTGGTCGTAGGTAGTTCATGGTCGGACGGAAGCTTCGATGTTCTTCAGGAGCGTAGCCACGTTGCTCGTCTTGTTGGCGCCTTCGACAAAACCGAGCGATATGTCCTCGATAGCCGCAGTAGTAACAATTTGGTCGAGGTGGGCACTGAGGTGCGTAGTGAGGTGGTGCACGCACTGGCGGTAATAACGCAGCCACAGGCGTACGGTCTGCTGTTGTAGGCACAGAAACGATGGGTGCGGCAGGGAGCGCGGCAACTTCGGCATACGTGCGCGTCTGGCGCACGCAGGGACCGTTGGAACACGTCGGACGCGATGCGGAGGCGATCTCTTGTTTAATCAGGTCTCGCAAGCTATCTTTTTCAGAAGGGAAAGTAACTTCCATAGCACAGGAAGAGCAGCGGCCGTGAAGCTCTTCACGAACGATGTCGCGAATAAGCGCACGCAAGTCGAGGGGTGCAGGCCAACCAATGTCGGTGGCATCGTAGCAAAGGCGAAGAGACTGAAGCTCGTCAAGTCGCTGACAGATGGTTATCACGTCCTGGGTGGTGGCAGGATTTTGCGTGGCGAGGGCGTTAAAGGCGACGTTGTTAATGCCTTTAATAATGTGGCGTACTTGGTCGTTCTGAGACATGCCGGTGTTAACGCGCTTGCACAGTGCAAGGACATCCTCAACATAAGAGGTGTAAGATTCACCCGGCAGCTTCGTGCGTTCAGCGAGCTTCTTCTTTGCTGCCTCAGTGCGAACTGCAGGGGCACCAAATATCTGACGAATTTGCTACTCGAAAGTCTCCCAGTCGGGGAGATCCGGGTGGTGATTCCAGAACCAAGTTTTCGCAACATCGGACAAGTAAAATGGGACGCTGCGCAACTTCTGTGGATTGTCCCACCTGTTCAAATCGCTGACGAGGTCGTAGTACTTGATCCAGTCTTCGACATCATCGCCTCGGAGACCGGAAAACACAGGTGGATCACGCAGGCGAATGTTGTTGGGGGGAGCGGGTGGCGGTGGCTGCAGTAAAACGGCGACGTTGGATGGACCAGGGTTTTCTCGGGCCGCCATGGCAGGGAGTTGTATGCGACGACCCGAGCGGAGCTCCAGCGAGAACGAGCGAGAGGACTTGAGGGAACGAAAAGCACCCTCCACCACTTGTGAGGAACCGGTTTATTAAGCCAGGCTCGACCTAAATCACGCTGGTGATGATATTTAGAGATGAAGAAGATGTACAGGTGATGATGATATCAAAGAGAATAAAGAGTCATTCGCTTGTCGCGCTCGCGCTCACACACACACACACACACACACACACACACATATATATATATATATATATATATATATATATATATATATATATATATATATATATATATATATATATATATATATATATATATGTGAAAGTAGATGCGCTTTCACATAACAACTGTTTATTGTGCCGACGTTTCGACAGGAACCCTGTCTTTTTCAAGGCATAATACTATTTACACATGTTCCGTGCCTTTTTATATCCTGTCGAGACAGGAGGGGAGGGGTCAATTGAGAGAGAGAGAGAGAGAGAAAAAAAAGAGAGAAAAAAAAAGAAACAGCGAAACGGGAGGACAAACATTAAATAAAATATAGAAAATCTAGGAGAAGAAGCAAGACCGACACGGCGTAATTAGAAAGGGGCAGCATTTCAACAGAGTAGGGCAGAGGTAGATGAGGAATGTCATCATTGTCAACAATACCTCCCCCGCACCCACACTTCCCCAAGTGGGCAGGGAGCCGCCGTTTTTGTATTTCACCTTTCCGTGTAGTCCGTTGGCGGCTCGTTCCTCTTTGAAGTGTATGACAAGTTAATGGGAAGTTAATGGGGAGGGCTTAAGCGCTTTAAGTGCATGCTGGTGGCATCGGGAGGAGTGAAAAAGCCGGTGAATGAGGCATCGCCATCGATATTCATTATATGCATTGGCACCTTGTCAGTGAAGGAACAGAATGTGCGTTAAAGGATTAACGAAGGAAAAAAAAGAAGAAGAACAGGGGGGGGGGGGAGACTGTACCACTCCGGGACAGTCACCACACAGTTGCGGCGCACTGGGAAGATATGCGCGCATGTAGGAAAAAGTTAACGAAACCACCTAGCTGTCAGCTCCTTGTCAGTGAAGGAACAGAATGTGCGTTGAAGCTGACGAAGAACAAAAAAAGGCAGGAAAAAAAAAAAAGCAAAAAAAAAGGGGGGGGGGGGGACCGTATGACCTCCGGACCACTTATCTTGCGTTCCGGCTGTGCTTGATGAGGCAAAATCATTTCTATGTTGTCGATGCATAGGCCAAAAAGCTTTGTTAGCGGGTAATATTAGAGTCGTAATGAAACCGGACTGATTAGAGGAAGCGTTTGCGTCTTTATAGTTGTCGTACGCAGACAGAGTGCCTGGGTGTTCATTTATTCCGTATTTTATCGTGTTAAATTTGTAGATAAAATAAGATTCCCGTTGTTCCGTTTTCTGATTGTTCGAAAGTTGTTTTCTGGTAGTGTACCCTGATGTCATCAAAGCTGTGGGGTCGTACGGGAATTCCCAGGCATGTCAGTTTGGTAGGTAGGAGATGGTGAACGGTAATAGGACTATCGGGAGGGTGGTCGTAGGTAGTTCATGGTCGGACGGAAGCTTCGATGTTCTTCAGGTGCGTAGCCGCGTTGCTCGTGTTGTTGGCGCCTTCGACAAAACCAAGCGATATGTCCTCGATAGCAGCAGTAGTAACAATTTGGTCGAGGAGGGCACTGAGGTGCTTAATAAGGTGGTGCACGCACTCGCGGTGATAACGAAGCCACAGGCGTATGGTCTGCTGCTGTAGGCACAGAAATGGTGGGTGCGGCCGGGAGCGCGGCAACTTCGGCGTACGTGCGCGTCAGGCGCACGCAGGGACCGTTGAAACACGTCGGACGCGATGCGGAGGCGATCTCTTGTTTAATCAGGTCTCGCAAGCTATCTTTTTCAGAAGGGAAAGTAACTTTCAGAAGGGAAAGTAGGAAGAGCAGCGCCCGTGAAGCTCTTCATGAATGATATCGCGAATAAGCGCACGCAAGTCGAGGGGTGCAGGCCAACGAATGTCGGTGGCATCGTAGCAAAGGCCAAGAGACTGAAGCTCGTCAAGTCGCTGACAGATGGTTATCACGTCCTGGGTAGTGGCAGGACATTGCGTGGCGAGGGCATCAAAGGCAACGTTGTTAATGCCTTTAATAATGTGGCATACTTTGTTGTTCCTAGACATGCCGGTGTTAACGCGCTTGCACAGTGCAAGGACATCCTCAATATAAGAGGTGTAAGATTCACCCGGCAGCTGCGTGCGTTCAGCGAGCTTCTTCTTTGCTGCCTCAGTGCGAACTGCAGGGGCACCAAATATCTGACGAATTTGCTGCTTGAAAGTCTCCCAGTCGGGAAGATCCGGGTGGTGGTTCCAGAACCAAGTTTTCGCAACATCGGACAAGTAAAATGGGACGCTGCGCAACTTCTGTGGATTGTCCTACCTGTTCAAATTGCTGACGAGGTCGTAGTTCTTGATCCAGTCTTCGACATCATCGCCTCGGAGTCCGGAAAACACAGGTGGATCACGCTGGCGAATGTTGTTGGGTGGAGCGGGTGGCTGCAGTAGGAGGGCGGCGTTGGATGGACCAGGGTTTTCTTGGGCCGCCATGGCAGGGGGTTGTATGCGACGACCCGAGCGGAGCTCTAGCGAGAACGAGCGAGAGGACTTGAGGGAACAAAAAGCACCCTCCATCACTTGGGAGGAACCGGTTTATTAAGCCAGGCTCGACCTAAATCACGCTGGTGATGATATTTAGAGATGAAAATGTACAGGTGATGATGATATCAAAGAGAATAAAGAGTCATTCGCTTGTCGCACTCGCGCTCACACACACACACACACACACACACACACACACACACACACACACACACACACACACACACACACACACATATATATATATATATATATAAATATATATATATATATATATATATATATATATATATATATATATATTTATGCTGCAAGATGCGCGCCAAATTATCCGCACTTCACTTGTCAGTATACCTTGCACAGTGCAGACATAGTCAACGCGTATAATTAACCACACGCACTGCTTCCTACGGCTCCTATGTGACAACACACGACACCAAAACACACATGGTTTAATTATGATGCCACACACGACACTCATTTATGACAGCGGATCACCAGTGGCGCCGACGGCCGCAGATAGATGACGCTAGATTAAAAACGTGCGCCAATGTTTCTAATGTGTTGTCTTTCACGCCAGTGTCTTAAAAAGCGAGACCTTGCTTAGGTTTCAAACTCAAGTGCTCTTGACAGACGGATGCCACGTTAGGCTTACGTAAACGATCTACGGAAGCGAGGAGAGCCTGCTTTTGGGAAGCGTGTGCGTGAGCTAGACCAGAAAGAAAGATTTTTGGTTGAGCTGCCCAATTAAGCTTGGTTTTTCGGAAAGCCCAGAACAGTTGGGGCGGAAGGGACAGGCGAGTAATCGAGAGACCGCCGCCACGCGTGTGCGCGGGACGCGAAGATGGTCGGCGCTTCCGCTGTCGTGCGACCGGCGGGTAAGTAATGGAGTGGTTTTATTGTCGCAAGAAGGCGCCTATGCGCGGTGCCTAAAGCGGCGCCATCCGGAGTTTAGCCTTCCAAGGGATACTTTTTCTCTTGTTTTTGCTTGTGTTGCTCTCACTCCCTTCCAGTTGCACCTTTCTTAACAAAAACATCGCCATGGCAACTGGTCGCGCCTAGTACTTGCAGTGTCATTTAGCATGCCCCAATCATGTATGGAGGCGTTTTTAAACATTTGTTTGCGCTTTTTGTGCCTCGTGTTAGAAGTCATCTGTAGTGCATGAATAGGCCTCAGGCGATGCAAGTTGCAGGACCTGAGTGTTCTTTGGAAGGTTTCAGCGGTTTTAAGGTTCCGCAAGTATTCCGCGTCAATCTCACTTGTTGCTTCTGTTTGACAACAGACTCTCGTTGTTTTACAGTGAAGAATCTTCGTTCGGTGCGGATATAAAACTGTAGGGAGTCGAGGTGGGAGGTACCTAGGACCGAGAGTTTCACGTTGTAGTTCATTGTAAAGACTAGTTGAGATAAACGTTCCCTGAATATCCATTCTTAAATTGAACAAAGAAAAAAACTATAGCGGTCTCACACTTCCTACAGAATATGAAAAGGATGCTGCTCGTATGTGCCGTTTTCTGGATCTCCCCACATAAGACGCAACGTAAATACAGGCACGATATCGAGCCTACGTAACTGCGAGCGAGAATATTGTCTTACAACTTTCAGTAAGTCAAATCGTCAGAACCACTTGACTGAATTTTCATTCGGAAAGGCTGAATTTATACCACTTGTTCTGCCTAATGCACTGTCTTTGTCTCGCCTTTGAAAGTGAAATGACGTCTTCTGTGTTTTTGCAAACATTTAATTCATTTTTTACAGCATTGCGTAATATAGATTATGATGTTAGTGTTGCTTTTGTACCCTCTTATATAAGAATGACCATGTTGTTTTTGATGTTTTTGTCCTCTCCTACCCCTAGGTAATACCCTTGAAAAAGCCCTTTAAGGGTAAAATAAATGACGATGATGGCGATTTTCATTCAGTCTTTGCAATTGCCAGTAACCCCTAAGACTGTTGAGGCGGATAATTAACGCGATAGCGTTAGAGAGCTCGCGTCGCAGAAATTAAGCGGTTGGCGTCGGCGCCATTGATTGTGAGCGAAAAATCGTCCTGAGCAAAAAATTGAGAAACAAGCAAATAAATTAAAGAATAAAACTTCCGATCCCATTGAAGATTAAACCCGGGCTGTTCTTGTGGCATGCAGGTGGCCTACCACAAAGCCACGATGTTACTTGCAGTTGCTTCGGGACAAAACACTACTTAATGCCTTGTAGGGGAAGGAGTCTCCTTAACGCATTTTGTTCAGCAGGTGTCAAGACGAAAACAAGCTGAGCCTATGCGGCGATTTGTAGGCGCATTTGGGAGGCCGAGATAGTACAGCCATCGCGACTAAAAACACGCAGGAACTTTCAAACAGCTGTAAAAATGGATAACTATGTCCGTCAAGCGAAAAACATATCATGCCTCTCCAAAGGCGTTGATCAAGCAAACAGCAAACGCTAGATAATGTGCTGCCATCTGTTGGGTATTGTGACACTTTTATGCCCCTTCAAGAAAATGCCATGTCAACAAACGACAAGACTCGCAGAGATTTAGCTTTTCATTCTCACGACGCCATTAAAGAAGTGAAGTACTGCAGTTGCCATTTCACTGACCATGAGGCGATGCTTATTGTGTCTGGTCAGAAGAGGTCTCTGGAAGAACAAGTCGAACAATTGCCAGATAATCAATGCAGGATGGCCGACAGAACGTGACTACGAATACAAATGTCCTGCCTACGCGCAGATCATAATACAGGATCATGTGACTATATCACCGTACCGTGTACTATATCACTATATCACTGACTGTATCACTGCCAGTGAGCAAACCTATCGGCTTCTCACCGGCAGCAGCATTGTTCTTGTACAACATGCCCTGTCGCAAACAAAAGGATGACAATCTGCGAGCTATGTGCGAGGGTAGAGATACATTGGAGCCCTCGAGATGTTCAAATGTAAGTCGCAGTTCAACATCCACTCGTTGCTTGGTAGCTACGGTGGTTATGCTTACGGCTCCAAGTAAAGGGCAGTCGTATTCGAGCTTTCGAGCGGCAGCAGGCTCAACTGGCGCGCGTGATAGCGTGTCTGCATCTTCGTGCACACGACCGGACATACACAATAGTGACGTCATACCGCAAATGTAGGCTTCATCGAGGATAGTCGTCCGGAAGAGTCTCTCAGGTTCTCCAGCCAGGAGAGCGAGTGATGATATGTCACTACTTCGAATGGGCGTCCATAGAGGTAAGTGGAAACTTAGGAAGTACCCATGAAACGGCAAGACACTCCTTTTCCGATGGCACTGTAGTTGCACTCTGGGAAAGATAGAGCACGGCTTGCGTATTTGATGACTTTTTCAATTTTTCTCGTGCCGCTGTATCATTACCGCACTATGGCTGATGTTACTGGCGTCGGTATGAATTTCAGTCTCTCTTTCTCGTCGAAATTCCCAAGAACAGGTCGTGATGTCAAACGATGCTGCAGCTCGCTGAACACCGTTTCTTGTTCGGAACTCCAAACGAATGGTGTGTCTTCTCTGGTGAACTGAGTAAGGGGCTCGGCAATTTTCGAAATATTGCCCATAAAGCATCTGTAGTACGCACATAACCCAAAGAACCGCAGAACACCTTTCTTATCGGAAGAAGTTGGGGAGGCTGCTACAGCGGCTGCTTCCTCGTGGTCAGGGCAGACGCCTTTTGCGCTCACAACATGGCCAAGGAACTTCAATACCTTGTAACCAAAGTAGAATTTCTGAGGCTTTAACGCAAGGATAGCCGATCGTATCGCCTCGAGTACTTGTCTTACCTAATTAAGATGTTCAAATAAGGTGGCTGAAAACACGTCCACGTCATCTAAGTAGGCAAGGCAGCTTTGCCACTTGAAGTCAGCTAAGGCAGTGTCAATCATGCGCTGGAAAGTAACTGGCGCAGAGCAGAAATCAAACGGGAACTCTCAAAATTCGTAGAGTGGATCCGGCGTGACAAAGTCCGTGTTTTTTTTATGTTTGTGCCCATCAACCTCGGTTTGCCAACAGCCACATTTAAAATCAAGAGAAGAAACTATTTCGCTCGCTGTAGCCGGTCAGAAGAGACATCAATTCGCGACAACGAGTAAACGTCCTTTTTAGGACACTGTTTAGCATTCTGTAATCAAAACAAAAGCGAAGCGTACCATCTTTCTTCTTGACTTGAACGACCAATAATGACCACGCGCTGTTAGAAGGCTAAAGAACACAACCGTCAATCATTTCCTTCACCTGCTCTTTGATTGCTGGACGTTCTTCCTGCAAGACATAGTTTGACTGTTGGCGGATAGGTCACGCATCGTCGTAAGTGACTATTACTTGCTGCGTGATTGGCGTCTGACTGACTTAAGATGAGTGAGCAAAGCACGCCTTGAAATCGAGTAACAGCTGCCACAATGTTATTTGGTTCTCTTCAGATAGTGAATTGTTGATGTCAACATCTGTTACTGCTGTTACGGCTGTTCTGTCGCGGCTACTGTATTCGTACGCAAAACACTCAATGACGTCCTCCAAGGCTTCAGCGCAGGCAATGGCAGGGCCACGTAAAAGGTGGCGATGTTCATTTGTAAATTTTGGGATCATGACCTAGCTTTGACCGTTCTTAATCCCAACGATGTTTCGTGTTACAGATATTCCAAGCGCTAGTAACGGGGAGACGTTGCACTCGTTGCACTCCGGCAGTGTTTCACCATCACTTGTGCCCTCGCAAGTCACCTGGATGATGATAATCGCATGTGGTGGTATTGTGACACTGCCGTCAGAAACACGAACAGCGGCTGTACGGCGGCAGATGTCCTTTAACGTAGCCTTAGTTGTTGAAAATGAAAATCAGTGACTGCGTAAGTCGGTTATGACACCACATTCCCGAAGAAAGTTAATTTCGATAGCCAATACTCGTAGTCAATTGGAACATTCACGTAGCATGAGGAAGGTAACAAAAAACGTGGAACCTTTTATTTTAAGCCTGGCAGTGCAAACACCAAGGCGCTTCACAACATGCCCTCACTGCGCGTACGTGTGACCATGTCCAAGGCTTGATAACATTTTCATTACACTTGCCATTTTTTTGCTATTAATGGAGTAGTGAGTGCCCAAATCTACAAAGGCTATTACAATTACATCAACGGTGAGCACTGGTATGTCCATTGAAAGGTTACTAGGCTGAGATACAGGCGTTGTGGAATAGCTGTCAGTCCGAAGTCATGCCAATTGGAGGTCGAAGACATCAACGCTTCGAGAATAAGCTGCCTCGTCTCGAGATGTCACTGACGTCAGTTTTTCAGGCGAAAACTTCGAGATCGTCCTTGCGACATCCGATTCAAGTTGCCAGAGAAGAATGGTGATCATGACGATGGTGAACCCGCTTGGTGCAGTGGGTGGTATGCGTTGCCGAGAGAGAAAATTTTCGACCTCGGGTGGTCTCTGTGCGAACCGGGGTGAGGTGGATTCGCAGGAAAACTCTGAATCCCAAGTCATTGGTACTGGCACTCTCGGTAGAAGTGACCTGCCTCGCCACATTTGTAGCGAATTGGTCGTCGGTCGGGCATGCGCGAAATGACGGATTTTCGTGTGCCGGGCCGAGTGTCCTCAAAATGAAGGCACCGCCTACGCAGACTGGAGTGTGGAGTAAAGGGTTGCGGCGGGTATCGACGCTGACGCAGGTGAATGGTATCTGTGTCTTTCGGCATAACTGGTGCGCTGCAAGCCGCCATCACCGAAGGTGTCACTGCTAATGGAATGGTGAGTTTCAGAGCTTCGGCATACGTGACGCGTTGAGGTGCGTCGGAAAATGTGAACGCCAGAAGTGGTACACCAAGCTGGACAGTTGTCTCGCGACGAGGCTTGCCGAGCACCTACTGGGCTTCGTAACGTATGATGCTGGCAATGCAGTTAGTAGTCAGCTGCTGTTGCACCTGGTTCAGTTGTTGCAGCTCGTCGCGGACCACTCAACGCATAAGATCACATAGCGATTCTAGGTCGGTCCGGAATGATTCTAGCCGGATCGTGCAGATGGCATTCACTTGTTGATCGTACTGGTTGACCTGCTGCAGCGCCTCCTCCATGGCGACGACTTCAGCGATGAACTCCACAACTGTCTTAGCAGGACTACGAATGAGACCTCCAAAGAGCTGCTCCTTCACGTCCCACATCAAGTGACACAGCTTGTCGGCTTCCGCCATAGTTGGATTGCCTCGATATCACAGATGAACCATGTCCTCCACGTACACGGCGACACCTTCGAAGGGCGTCTGAATGCCGGACTGAAGGGCCCGTTCCGCTCGCTCTCGACAGATCAGGGCTTGAGTACGTGTCCAGAAGTCAGTGACAGAGCTCGCACCATGACACTTAGGAGGCCCTGGCGGTTTTGGAACCATGTACGAGTGCTATCCAGAAGGACGAAGTACGCGTTCCCGAGCTTCGTTACTTAGTCCATTCTGTTGAAATCTACTACGTGCTCGAACTGAGCCAGCCAGCCTTCAACGTATTCAAAAAGGCCAATACGGAAGAGGCTTAACATGAGCTACTTTTTCCTGCGTGTAATAAGCGGATCAAGCTGCAGCGGCCGCTGCAGAGAAATCATGGCGCATCTCCCCCCCCACCATTTCCCTACACGAACGACACATACCCTAGGACGCTCGATACAAACATCCGGGAATAAGGTTCGTGCTGACGATGCCGTCTGCTGCACGTCGTCTGCTCTTTGCACGTCGTCTGCTCTTTTTTTTTCAGGGAGTGGATTCACCGCTTGGTGGGCGTTTAAACAAGATTTTACGGGCAGCTGCACACGCAGGCTAGTGAAATTGGTTCATTTTGAATGTGTATCTGAGTGCGCAGAGATATCTCAGTTATCGCGAGGCACACAATTCGGGCTCAAACCATTTCTCGTTCTTTCTTGACGGGAATCCTGACTGTTCTCGGGATTGCCATCTGGAGATGCTGCCTACATCTAGAGTGCATGGAGCAGAATTCTTGTCCTCCCCTCTTACGAGGGGAAGATCGCCAACCAAGGACCGCGGTTGTGCGGAAAATTTTATCCAAATCATTGTTTGGGCTCCCTACTAAAAAGGTGGGCGTCGCTATGCATGTTGACGAAATAACCTGGAGCAGACACACGAAGGTAAACTCTAATCATTCAGCGTTACATCTATCTCGTGCGCGATGGAACGACGTCGCTTTTGAAAGAAATGTGTGCGTTGATAACCGTGTTAATGGAGCCAGGTGTTGTGGCAAAACAGGCCTCCTGCTGAAACGCTGCACTCCAACACTGTCTAGATAACGAGAAGCTGAAGCAGTTCGCTGCCACTTTATCCCCCAAGCTTTGTTGGTGCAGGAGCTGGGGAGAAAAATCTTTAGTTTGGATATCGCGCGTGCATTGCACACAATATAAATTGTTGCTTTGAAGGTATATGGAAAGACTGTTAGCTTCATGCGCCTTATGAACTCTAGACTTTCATACGCTGAACAATAAAAACACGGGTTCGCCACAAGGCCAACGTAGTTATTGCGACAGAAATTCCAATTTTATGCCAAACAAGGGTAGCAGCTGAAGTTTTCTTGGATGCGATCTCGTAAACTCAACACAGCGCTGGAATAAGTGTATTAGCCAAGAGAACGAACGCTGGCGTCGCTGCGGTCGCAGCGATGTGACGTCACTGCAAGGACTCGTATTCTCCGCGTCGCTTGTCTCCTTTTTTTGCGCCCACCACGTAACCGATCTTTGGCGATACATTGATGATTACTTATCATTTGCGTGAAGCGAATCTCCCGAGATACATAGTGAAGGCTTTCATAACTAGTGAAAGTTATCGAGGCTGTTAAAAGTTTGCATAATTTAGCTCACGATAGGCAGACTCCCGTCCGAACGGCCGACTCTGAAAATTGCTGTTTTCGCTCCGTGTGCCAAAAATGGGTGATGCAAGAAAATATGCTAAGCGGTGCTAACGTAATTACGCCTAGGCATAGATTCCGGGATGTGAACAAAAGTGTGCCGACGTAGCACAAATCAAATTAGGTTGTTATTAATTCAGTAAATGTATTGCGCTTTACCGTGAAAGTTGCGCCTGCATCTGCGAATATTCTAAATTATTTGACCATATACTGCCATATCTGTAATAGGGCACTGCCACTGAATGAATCTGACTGTCAAAAGCACAAACTTCACATATTCAGAAAATAAACGAAATTGTACTGCCATACACACATCGATTTTGGGAGTGTTGAGGTTTGTCCATTCACTCGGATAAAATGTACACGTTTCTTCTCAACAGTAGCCGGGGATTGTGTAGTCATATACCTTGATTAGCGTGAAATGCTGGAGTGATCTACCGCGGCATCACAAACAGTAAGAGTCACTTCACATGGGAGCACCGCTGATACTAATGATTCCAACACAAACGCCACAAAGTCGAAATGAATTCTTTCGATGCCGAAGTAAAGGACGTGGCCCAAGTATATAATAATTCATAAAGTTTCGCTTCAACAAAGCGCCCATGGTCTCTTATGCGATTTTTACGTACAGGTAATCAACTGCAAGAAAAATTAACTTCTGAAGTGGCTATCCAAACTAGTAGTTACGATTGCGACAGCACCGTTGCTACGATTCTGCACGAAGACAGAGTCCGTCAGCAATGATAATTCTGCACATAAACTCAAGCACACTCAACTTCAACAGTTTCGAGGAAATGCAGCTCCAAAATTATTGCGAGAGAAATATTACATTGAACAACGTGTTTAGTGAGCATGTACACGAAAAAAGTAGACACAACAAACTAGATAATGTTCAGCACACCAGCGAAAGCAATGTTCGCAGATATGCACATAGATTCCTCAATTACAAATAACCATAGAAAAGGGTAAGCCATTGTATCTTCTATGGGAACGACCAATGAACAGCTGAACCTAATATTGTCAATGAATATTGTGTCGTGATTCTCAAAATAACATGATTATGCACCGGTGAATTTGTTGTACCGGAGCAGAAGTGTGTTTTTGGCTTTCAAACTCGTCGAAATGCGGCTGCCGTGGCCAGGACTATAATCTATCATCGTGGTTAGCATAGCAGCGTGGCTCGAACCTTTTCACCCCTTTCGCAATGCTACGATCGAGCGCGCGATTGTGCAGGAGTAAAAATAAACATTTATTGTTTGCTAAGAGCACAACTGATTCTGTTTTCGTCATCTTTGAGAACTTGATATGAGTTGAAAGCGAACGCAAACGATGGAACAGTGCACGGAGCTAGCGCACCATTATGTAAAAGCGTGCGGCGGCGGCCATAGAAGAGTCCGTGCCACGGCATAATCAGTGTTTATATCATTGCTATCGCACATAAGAGGCAATACCAATGATTACACTATCATCCTGAGCTGAATAAAATCAGCTAAGGATGATAGTGTCATAAATGCTCTATTGTTGCAGCTCCGACTCCATTTCCTTGCGAAATTTGATATACAAGGTAAATAACACTAGACATGTGCTTGCTGATAGACTGTTGAAAATATAATAAACGCCGCTAACCAGTGAAAGCAAAGAAAAAGAGGTAGACGACGCTTCGTCATAATGACGACGGCTTCTGATTGAGCTTTTCCTCGCCATTTCACGTATTAGCGTTCACATAAATAGGTGCCGAAACCCGGTAACTCTTCCTTCACCATATGCTGAAGGAAAGATTCGGCGATAAAACAACGATTATTCAGCTCCATCTGACTGCACTGAGAAATCTACCAGGTATGACATCCGCTAGTGACATACGTGGGTTACGATGATTGTATGATTCCACGGAAGTGATTGTTTGCTGCGTCAGAGCGCTGAACGTGCCGACGCATTCATACTCAGCTATGCTTGTAAACATCTTGCAAGAAGCTCTACCACTGGACATCAGTCTTTTCTTCACTCAAGAAAACGACACCGCGCCTTGACACAGCCACATCACGTGCGTCCTGCTCAACGCTCTTGTTCGGTTTCACCAGCAGATGCTTTAGCTGGATCAGAGGCCGAGCTGAACGGTCTACTACTGTTCGTGTGGGTGAAGCTCGAAAGCCGAGAACAGCACGCTTTCCTACGTGAAAGGCCTGCTGCGATCGCACGAACGAAGTGCACAGTGGAGTCTCTACGATATCCGTTGTGCACATTACATCTATCGCAAGGTTGCATTGTTTCGTCTGCTTTACTGATCAGCACGGGACGCGCAGTTGACACGCTGACTGTAAAAAAGCAACTGTAAAAAAGACCGCCGGTGCTTTCCATGCACGTCCAAAGGCCACTGAGCGAACAATTGAATGGTTAGGCTCACCTGTAGATCCATCCACGGAAGACGCGCTTCAAGCATGTGTGATCCCTATTACCGCATTGTTTTGATGGTGACAAGAACCTCAGCAACTGACACAATGCACGTTTTTTTTTCTAGCGCCCTTTCTTCCAGCAACGATTCATCATGCACCGACCAACCAGCTAAGAACAACGCAGTGTACCTCCAGGCATTCTGCCCCGACGTAATCAGCAACTGCAAAATCAAGTGCATTCGTGGAATGCCGGATGGAGGTAGCCAGATGACTTCTTTTTTTAGAGGATGGAGCTGGGAAACTCAACTGTAATGTGGTCCGCAAGACACGTCTAGCACTGAGCATCTTTGGAAGCACGTGTTCTTCTGATGCAGGAAACCACAACATCTTCTTAGTATTGCATCGAAAGAAATCCAACAAGGCTGAGAATCTGCAGCAGTTCCAATCAATTCACAAGACATAACTGTGCCGCCATCTTAGAACGCATTTATTCAAGCGCTGAGAAAACAAGGCAACCGGCTGGCAAACTAATACTCATCAAAGGATACAAAAATGCTGAAATCAGCTTGCTTATTGGATCTGATTACCTGTTGCAAGTAATTACAGGTGAAGTCATCCGATGGCCAGACCTTCCAGGTTTGGTGGCAATTGTCACCATATACGGCTGGGACCTACAAGGTTCAGTATACGAACAGAAATCTTGGGGCTGTGCAACTCATGCCATAAGTGTCTTGGGGGTAGATAACGCAGACAACGAATCCACAACACAGATTCCCTTGTCTTTCCAGAGTCATCACTCTATAGGCACATTTGACTACAGCATAAGTTTGTTTGACCGAAAGCTTCAACAGAGTATGAAGACAACCAAGCAGTCTGGCAGCTGGCACTCCGTGGCACTATTGTGTATAAGTGACAGCAATAATGGAAGCGACAACTTCATCAAACGACGAGTTACACGCCTACCGTTTGCGGCAACGACAGGCCTTCCCTCTTGGGACAATACGCCACAATTTCAATAGCGTACGTGGGAAAAACAGAACAGCTGCCCGACAATTGAAGCAGTGCTTATCTGTCGACGAGTTGCAGTGGGGAGCCGACGCTATTGACGAAAGGCACACGTGCAACACAAGCCCGAATGTGCGCAACTCCGAAATGAACCTCGAGAAATAGAAGACGAGTCCTTCAAAGATACTCCGCTACTCTCAATTACGCCCTGCACTCCGAATCGTAAGGAATCCAGTCCCTCTCCATCCGGATCTCGGCGCATATGTGACAACTGCGCTACAGGCTCTCAGGAGTGGTTCTCTCGAAAAGCTAAGCTACCGTCAGAGACTACGATATCGTAGTTGGAAGAGATGGAAAAGGAAGTATTGAAGTATCAAGACCTCCTTACGGGTGTAATCAAACTTTGAACCTAAACGGAATGCTAGAATATGTCGTAGTAGTGCTACAAGACAGGAAGAACCGATGTGTTGGACACTTTCTCGAATAACTCAGGTACATTCTGCTCATGGTGGACTAGTGCTGTCGTGCTATACCAAAACAGAAGCCGGCCCTGTACTTATGAGACCGTTTCAAGCTGCATGAACGAGACTTCCTTCGTGCTTCATCTGGGGCGGGGCAAGATATTGAAATTATAATAAACGCAACAAGCCAGTGAGGGCAAAGAAGAAGAGAAACACGATGTTCGGCCATGGCGAGGATGGTTTCTGGTTGAGTCCTTCCGCTCCGTATAGCGTCTTCGCGTGCACATGGCCTTTTGCAATCATTTGTACAATGGTAAAGGTTTTAAACACAACAATTTAGGAAACATTGAAGCCCGTATTTCTGTTTATGCCATCTTTGTTTTTTGTTATGTCAACGTGATTTTCACAAGAACACTTACATCAAAGAGAACGTTGCTTGTAGCAGCCAAATTCACGGAGACGTAACATCGTTATTTACCTCTACACGCTAAGCATACCACTCCTTCCCACTGAAAAATTTGATGTCAAGCGCAAGCCATCGGCATCGTACCTGCTACTTGCGTACGTCAAGATCACACCAGTCTCTCGCTAAAGGGGACCACGAGACAGTGCAAAGCAGCACGGGAGGTGCACACCCCATTTGCATTGTTCTCTCACCATCGAATGCTGAGAGAGTGCAAGGAAGAGGGGCCTCGGCTTTTTACCCGGCCACTTGCGCAAGTGCGAACGCGCTAGCGTGTGCGAGCGCGTCCTGGCTATAGGTTACACCATGTTCATTCATTTATTTAATAAATGCTGAGCATTCCTTAGGGAACTTCAGCGACTATGACTCTATCTATCTATCTATCTATCTATTCTATCTATCTATCTATCTATCTATCTATCTATCTATCTATCTATCTATCTATCTATCTATCTATCTATCTATCTATCTAGACGCTTACGTTTGGGTGCTCTCCTTGTCACCCTCTCAACTTGGCGCGAATCAAAATTAGCATGGGAGAGTAAGATGGTTTGAAAAATATGACGTGCTGGTCAAGGCATTAATAATGTCACGATCCTGTCGCGTACGTCATCAAACACTTCTCGCCAGACAGTGGCACATACCCATGGGTGGGCATTTATTTATTTACTTATTTGATTTGCATACACAGATACGCAAGGACACAGAAGAAAGAGGGAGAGAGCAAGCTGGCAACTGCCACCTGGAGGTGCACAATGCCTGCTCACTCTTTCGGGGGGAGGGAAAGAAACATAGGAAACAAAGATTAGGATAAGAGACAGGGGAAAGAAGATGAGGAAGGGAGAAAAAATGTCATAGAATTCGACAACTATGAGTAAAAAATAAATAAATAAATATAAAAAATATTAAAATGAAAAAATAATAATAAAGACCGTCTATAAACGGGTGGCAAGGTCCGTTTGGTTCATAAATGTAGGTAGAGCTCGGTGGGCCTGGTCGCGTCGGGAAGCACTACCACTCGGCAAAAGGTAGTCGTCTAGGGTCGCGCACTTCAGCCCTAGGAATTTATATTCCTTAATCAGCAAAGACCGCTGCGTAGAAAATGTGGGACAGTGCACTACGAGATGCTCAAGTGTTTCGCAGGAGCCAGAAGCAGCGCACAACGGGCTGTCCACACGCCCTTGACGGTGTAATCGTTCACGCACCAGCACAGAGCCCACTCTTAGTTTGTACAACACTGCTCGGAAACTACGAGTTGAGCCATGGCCACGAACACGGGGAGGGAACGTTCCATTCGCCACACGCTGGTCTGGGTGCTGATTTAGGAGGTGTCGGCGTATAAGCGAACGAGCGTTGTCCATCGTACATAGAATTTCCGGACAGTCACAGTCATCATGGTTGCATGACGAGGCAAGGCGATCCGTTTCTTCATTGCCCACTGATACCCACGTGCGAAAGTACCCACTGTGCATATAGGCATACCCCACGTGACAGAGTATTGTTAATGAGTTTCCATGATGCTGCTCAGAATAGGGCTATCGGTCTCCTTGCTGGTGAATCTGCTAATGGCACCACGAGAGTCGATGAGGATGACAACCTTCGATGCTGGTAACCCTTCTTGTACGTACTTAAGGGCGACATCAATCGCTGCTAGCTCGGCTGTCACCGATGATGAGGGGTGCGGTATTTTAAACAACCGCACAACAAATTACTTTTACATAGTCTTCAAAGTTGTCAAATAAGTGTGAATGGGCTAATTGGTATAGTTCCGAAACAGGTTGGTTGAACTTTTTGTGTATTCCTGGAATTTAGAGATGGATAGGGAAGGTACATGGCCTTGTGCTCTGTCGATGTTGGCAACTGAATGGTTTCGCGGAATCGCAAGTAATGTCATTGAACAAAGTCGCCATTTTACCCATTCAAGAAAGTGGGCACTGTAACAGCCTGTTAAAGAGTGTCTTGTTATGTGGGGCTCAGTTCAGACGCTCAATATGATGTAGTGCTCTCTGGTCAGCTTGCAGCTTTAGCGGCAACTGGAGTGCTTCAGTCAGTAGTGCGATGAATTGTGCTTCACGAGGTAAGCCAAACAGTACTCGGAGGACAAAACGATGATCCCGTTTCAGCTGGGATATTAAAGCAGCCCGCATATTTAAGACTGGCAAAGCATACATCACGCAAGAGAGTACAGTTGATTTGTAAACCGGTAGTGTCGTCTTTTGATCAATGCCCTCACCCCTAGCAGTCAAGGCGGCTACATACTTAAACAAGGACAGCACTTTTCGCCTCACAGTTTTAACAGCAGGGTGCCAAGAAAGGCGATCATCGATGATTACACCCAGGTAGCGATGCTGGTGTACCCACTGTGTCGGTGTGTCTCTGAGGTAAACGGTATGTCTCTGAGGCAACGCGCTTGTCCAAGCCTGCTAAGGCATGGACAAGCGCGTTGCCTTGGATGATAGGCGATGGCAGCTGACTTCGCAGGTGAAACCTGCAGGCCAACTCTAATAAGTATTCTGAAGTTGCCTTCAGAGCTCGCTGCAATATACCACGAAGACGTGAACCATGGTGTGACAGACCACTGACCCAGAGTGCGATGTCATCAGCATAAATTGCTATGCCTATAGCAAAGTCACAGTTTTGCGGTAATAGGCCTGGAAGTCCAGCAATTACGCTGTTAAAGAGAAGCGGTGACAAGACGCTGTTTTGCGGGACGCCACTATCCACAGTGCGAGGTTGACTGTACTACTCCAATGCGCGCTTTCATTCTGCGCTAAGATAGAAAATCATGAAGAAAGTCACAGATGACCTGAAATTCCTCCATTCATCAGTGCACAAATAATTGCCTTATGTGGCACCGATTCGAACGCTTCCTGTATGTCAAGAAATAGAGCACGCGCTGAATGTCTGTTTGCTCGAGCAGATTCAAGCGATGATACAAGTTCTGGTATGCTTTCGAGGGCTGAACTGTGGCGACGAAATCCACTCATGACATCAGGAAAGAAAGTGAGCTCCTGTAATCTGGCGTCCAGACGAAACAGCACCATACGCTCCATCAGCTTCATAACATTAGAAGTTAGTGATGTTGGCCGGTATGACTTCAGGAGTTGTGCAGGGTGACCAGGCTTTAAAACTGGCTTCAGCACAGACTATTTCCATTCAGAAGGAACCAGACTCGTTTGCCACACTTTGTCGTATTCGTCCAGCATACATTGATGAAAGACCTGATCAATGTTTCGCAAGGCTTGGTACGTACCATCATCTTCGCCTGGGGTGGTGCGACGGTAACAGACGCTAAGTGCATGACGTAGCTCTGCCAGGGTAACTTCTACCTCATTCATCTCACACGGAGGTTCATGATTAAAATTGGTACGGAACAGTGACTGGCGTTGTTTTTTGACATAGGACAGGTGAAAATATTGGCAAAATCTCCTGCAAGAATTTTTGGAGACCGTCCAGTCGTGATGCGCAATGCTGTAGTGTGGTTCTTGCAGACCTCAGGTGTTCGGAGAGCCTTCAATATGCGCCATACACACCCAAAACCACTCGCCATATGCAACGAGCTACACAATGTGGCCCAGCTTCTTCGACGAAGTTGTTTTGTGGCCGCCTATTGGCTGCATGTAAGTGGTTATAGAGTGTCCAATCAGAGCTTCTTTTGGAACGCTGTGTCCTCTTGTAAGCATGTCGTCGACAAGCACGTAGTCTCAAGAGCTTTAGGTCAGAGTTTGGCTTGTCTATGCTTCACAGCCGTCGTACTGTAGCTTGCTGCAGATATTCACCCTCTAGGTTGAACAGGTTATCGTGTGATGGCGCCCCCGCAATCAGCTGACGGAACCTTTCCCGATTAGTCACTGTGTAGGCAGCACTGTCGCTGCTAGGAGAATTCTCTGGAACCAGCCAAAGAAGCAGATAATCTAAAACCCATAGGTCAGCCTTGCTTGACCAAAGAAGACGCACATCTCTCGTTGATATGGCAAGAGCAATGTTTCATTGTTTCTTTCTTTTGCCGACAAATGTAAATGAACCATCATTAAGGGTCTGCAGATCATGTTTAACAATAAGCTCACTGATTTCCAGTCCACGATTGTCTTGTGGGCAACAACAACAACGTGGATGATGGCCATTGAAATCTCACACAGCAGAAATGACGAGCCACTTCGAGATAGAAGGCATTCCAGCAATCTCAAATACGAAGATCGCGTTGGCCGAAAATATATATGCTTGCCACAGTTGTAGTTGTGTTCTTTAGATTAATAGCAACTGCTACACATTCAAAGTCGACGTCGCAAAGGTAACTCGCGTCGATCACTGCGAAAGGAATATCAGATCGTATGTACAATGACGCTTTTGAAGCATTTCGTGGATGCGTGGTGTCTGTACACTGGAAAGATGCACACGCCATTACCGTGCATCGGGTATTGCTGTGAACGCCCACGTAACCTTGAAATCTGAGCTCGTCATTTTTCACATTGGCTTCTTGAACATCCGGTCGATTCTTCATTGCAAGGAGCCTAAGAACGAGATCAGAATGGCGTGGTCGCAGAGACCTGACGTTCCATCGAAGCACATAAGAACGGGGCTTGCGACAGGTGTTCATGTTGTTTTTAGTGAAGACTGTCGAGCACTGGAACGAGAGCCTTCAAGAGCTTTTGTGCGGCTATTACTGCTGGCGTTTGACAACCCGCTATGAGAGATCTGACGACGTTAACAAGCATCTTAAGCATGGTTACAAGTTGGGCATCATCGTTGGCTGGAGCCGTTTCTGGTGCCCTGTTTACAGTATTTTCTACTGCAGACATGATCTTGGCGGAAGCTGGTTCCGAAACTTTATAACCCGTGACCTTTTACGAGGTTTTGTGCGACGGCTTTCATGGTAGCGCCGGCCACGATGTTGCCGAAATACTGAAAATGCGCCTCCCTTCGTCGCCTCCATTGTTTCTGACTGTACTATTTTTCGGACTTACAGGTGCATCTTCAGTAGTGCCGTTGCCAGCTACTTGACAGGTGCTATGGCTAGGCGTCTCTTCTCGTGATGGTATTTTTTAGCTTTCTCTTTCAGGACCATCCATTTTTTTCTTAGCTTTGGACGTTCTTCCGTTCGTGTCCAAGTGTTCGTCCATTACAGCTAGGGCAGCTAGATGTGCCACTGTTGCAAAGTTTAATGTTGTTATTTGCACCACATTTAGCACAGACCACAACACTTGTGCAGCAACCCTTTACATGTCCAAGCTTGAGACATTTGCGGCTTTGTAGAGGCTTTGGTATGAAAAGTCGGACCGGGTACCACACTAGTCCGGCCTTTATGTGACTAGGTAGCTTTTCGCACCCGTAAAGAATCTTCACACACTTTGAAGAGCCGAGCCTTCGAGCACTGTTGACTCTGCATGGTGGCGTGCAAACTATCGTACTTTTCAAAACGTCATCTGAAAGTTCTTGGTCTACATCCGATATAACCCCAGCTGTTACATTAGGCGCCCTGTGGAACAAAAGCACCGCAGGTTGACGTTGCGTAGCTGAGATAGAGTTAGTAGGGTTTGCACCATCTTCCCATCTGTTCTGTCTACGGCAATGATATTTTCCTGAGATTCACTTGAACTTCTTGAATCAGACCAGGGGCAAGTTTGAAGAAGTCATGAAGCTTCTGTTTCGAGATAGCGTTCAGGCTTACCGTGATGCCGACGGGCACATAAGCAACTGTCGTAGTCACGATGCTGTTGTATATACTGGTCTCTTCACTTGAGGACGATGCCGCGGACTTCCGTCTTGGCCGTCGATGCTTAGCAGGTAGAAATGCATCCGAGTCATCCGACGTAGCATCAGGCTCGGAATAAACAGCCTCTGATGTCACTGAAGAGCTGAGCCGCTTCCTTGCAGTGGCAGGTCTACTCATGCCGCTAGGCAGGTCCACCACCATCTCCTCCATAGCGAAACTTGCAGGGAGGTTCCCCCCAGCAGACCAGAGGTCTTGAGGACCAGTACAGGGCGTGCTGGGTGCGAAAGGTGCTCGACAACACAAAAGAAATAGAAAAAAATTCACCAGCCAAGAAAACTGACAACCGAACGATAAAACTTGGTCCTCGTCGTTTGCCGGGCATGTGCCGCTGGTATGCGGGTATGCACCACAGGTGATTGACACATAGTATATACCCAGGAACGATGAGAAAACACATGGGTAATTAGCACGCGAGCGTTAATAAATATCCGACATCGGTATTGTTGACCTGACCAATTCAAAAAATAAATGTCAGGATCCCAGCTAGAATCGAACCCAAGCATTCTGTGTGGTAACAAAGCATTTTACGACAGAGCTATGCCAGGTCTCGGAAATACATTTTAAAGAGACGCTAATCTTGCGAAACGTCAATAGTGGTTGCAGAACTGCCTGCCCAGTTTTGTAAATATCACATATTTACTGCTTTAATACATCTGTCATGTGGGGTTACCATAAATTGCGGTTATTTGCCATACGCTGAAGTTGATTTACGTAGCAGTGCCCAGGGCCAGCATTCTCGCGAGCATCAGCGTTTCATATCAGCTGCTGCTGTTGCTAATACGCATGTTCCAGTTAACATCGTTGTGCAAGTGCAAACAACTGGTTATAGAAACATCTGCAACTTTCAACAAAATTATGCCTGGAACGGGAGCCGCGAACCCTTCACCATACCCTCGGATTTTACCCTCCCCCTCCTGGTATGGAGGCGAACCCCTTTGGCGGCCACCCCTTGCAAACGCAGCAATGCTCTCACAGTTGCCTCTTAGCAGCTGCGATGTCACGTGGCAGAGCGGTGAGGTAATGTCACGTGACTGAGCGGTACGGAGGCGAGCGGTTCCATACAGCGGACGGTCGCAACACACGGCAGGAGGCATGGTCTCCGAGATTTCGTGCTGGGAAGAAGCTCCCAATTGGAAAGAGAGCGACGTTCCAGGCATAATTTTTCTAGGAGGCGTTGTTTAAACATATATCTGTGCGTGCAACATTTGTACATGTAGCGTCATTTTATGACGTGTTGCTCTAAGAAAATCGCAACATGTTCACGTTACCTCCGCATGCTTCGCACATCGTAGATTCTGAGGTACATGAGATCTGCCGAATTTATTTATTTATTTATTTATTTGCTATTTATTTATTTATTAAATGCGAAGCGTTTCTTAGAGAACTTCAGTGACTTTGAGCGTATCTATTTATCTATCTAGCCGCCAACGACTTTTAGCTCTCCTGGCTGTTTCGATAATGGTATCAATACCGAACTTGGTATGGCATACATGACTGTATGAACGACATGTTTGAATAGTCATAAAATAAAAATTATTACAGGTTTGTATTGAAAGACATGATTTACATTTCATGGTCCTGCATCTCATGTGGTGGTTTCGTTCACATGGCATGTTGCAAAACTGCTATGGTATGACATGATTGCGCGGTCAACACAAGCAACAGAAGCCTAACAGAAAATCATGACACGCGTGTCATGTAACAACATGACTACAAGCTACGCTCATGATGCGCTCGCAGCCGTTTCGCTAGGTTCACATGTACCAAATCCGTTATTACGTGATGTGAACGGACGATATAGGTAATTGACACATTCAAGCATGATAATCACAGCATGCGTGTCATGTCAGAACTTGATTACATGCCACACTCATGATGCGCTCGCAGCCGTTCCAGTAGCTTCACAGACGTCGTATTGGGTATTACGTGACGCAATGGATGACTGATGTATGTGACTGGTGCAAACATGATAATCATGAGATACGTGTCATGTGGCAACATGACTACATGCCACAGTCTAGGCGCCAATACATTTCGACGTGACGCGGTGCGCGTGCTCACCGGCGTTCATTTCGTCACGTCACGTCGGTGTTTCCACGCTAGGCACCGGTCCTAACATACTGTTACGTTTGAAAGAGACTGGTAGACGTTGAAAGGGGCCGTTTATTAGGTCGTGAGGGGCAGCTCAGAAGCGGCCGACCCGCTAAAAATTCTCCTGATCCTCTTTTTCCTTTCTCGCTCTGGGCGACAAGTGCGTTCACCGTATACTCTTCTTCGTCTTTGTGCATCTGTGCAACATTCTTCTCCGCGCAGACGAAAGCCGCCGGACAAGTCATTCATGTTATCGTGGCGTGTACAGATTCAGGCGAACAACATGAACTACTTCATTTTTGGCAGCTCGTCGGCCACTCGCCGAGAGACGAGCTATTACATAGTTGACCTCCGTGTGTCGGTCGACATTGACAAAAGGTCCATCGTAAGTGGCCAAAACTTTTGGCATAACCCGCGCTTGCGCATCAGAATCCACAACCACACCAGATCAGCACGGCGATAAATCACTGGTCAATGGTGAATGTCATAGCGTGCCTTCGCTTTGTCTTGCGATGCCAATGTGCGTAGTCGAGCTATGCGACGCGCCTCTTCGGCGGCGCAGAGAGTCTCGGTGACAGTGACGTTGTCGTGATCACAGAAACGTAATACTGTGTCGATTGTGTCCCGAGCGAACGTGCATAAAGAGAAAAGAATGGGCTATAGCCTGTAATCTTATGCTTCGCGGCCTTGAACGCGTGAGTAATGAACGGGAGTACGTCATCCCTGTTCTTGTGGTCGCATGAGACATACATAGACAACATATTGATAATGATGCGGTTGGTACGCTCCGTCAGCCCATTAGTTTGCGGGTGGTATAGTGTCGAGTGACGCAGGCGGGATTCACTTAAACGGAGTAGCTCCTCGACGACATCCACTGTGAATTGTCGTCCACGATCGCTGATAATCAGGCGAGGTGGGCCGTGTCGGAGGATGACGTACTGTAACAAAAACGAGGAGACTTCACTAGCAGTTGTGGAGGGGACGGCCGCCGTCTCGCAGTAGCGTGTGTAGTAGTCGACGCAAACAATTATCCATCGGTTGCCCTTAGCCGATTTTGGAAAGGGTCCCAGGAAGTCAATACCCACTTGTTCAAAAGGTACGCTCGGAGTAGGCATCGGCTGTAGAAGACCAGCTGGACCAGTTGATGGACGTTTGTGACACTGACATTGCATGCAGCTTGCCACATAACTCTCAATGGACTTTTGCATACCAGGCCAATAAAAGCGCTCTCTAGTCTGGTGAGGCATCCGCGCCAAACGTAAATGTCCAGATGTAATGTCATCTTGCATGCCACTCATAATGACTGTTCGCAGGCTCTCCGGGACCCATAGAAGGAAACGCGCGCCACTGCTGGAGAGGTTCCTTTTGAACAACAGTTCATCATGCATACAGAAACGGCGTGCACTAGTGGAAGCGGATGCAGTGGCGAATGGTAGTGCTAGGTTAGCGTTCTTACGCTGTTCTGCTCTGAAACTGTTATAGTCCGGGAACGTAGGCGACGCAGACGCTACAAGCTGGTCAAGGTCATCGGATTCACAGTCCGTTGTGCTAAGTGGCATACGCGAAAGACAGTCCGCGTCAGCATGTCGACGACCACTCTTGTAAGCGACATTAAAACTGTATTATTGTAGCCGAAGTGCCCAGGGCGCAAGGCGGCCACAAGAGTCACGAAGGTTGATCAGCCAATACAACGAGTGGTGGTCGGTTACAACTTTGAATGGACGTTCGTACAGGTAAGACCTAAGCCGCTGAATTGCAAATAATATCGCCAGGCATTTTTGTTCCGTAGCAGTGTAGTTTTGTTCGGCCTGCTTAGGGAGCGACTTGCGTATGCGAACATTGGAGCATTGCACAAAGAAACGCTTCAATACCTCTCTAAACAGTCCTGAAAGAAATATACTTCATGCGCAGAACGTTTGAGAATAGAAGTGAGATTGGACAGAACGCACCCTTACAAATAGTTTGTTGCTGACAAGACGCGAATGTTTAAACTGCAATACCAACTATCGTAAGTTTCCACCGTGTTGCAGCATATCTCGAAATAGATGTGTCGTTACTATACGGATAAGCCTTATCATCCCAAGTAAAGCACTTCTTGTAGAGTTGCGGTGCCTTCTGCAGGGCTTAGGAATTGACCGTAAGTAATAAATAAGTTATCTGAGATCTCTCGATTGACTCACCTGGTCCTGCAGAGCACTCTGTCTTGTATCGTCCTTACAAAAGTTGCATGCATTATTAACATCAAGGGGTTTAGCCCTTGCTTCTCTGCATAAACAAACAAAGTTTTTTTCTTCTTTCTTTCTTCTTGGGAACGCTCGGAATTGAGCGCTCCTTATCGAGTCAAATACACACGTTCCTCCCTTAATCACGCCTCTCGCTTTGCGCTATGAAGAGAGACATTACAGTTTACATGCACTACAGCAGGCTTCGGCAATAAAGACGCGCGCGGCCGCTTATACTGTAATACAAGCCATCTACCAACGGCTAGTTCTGGAGGGCACAAAATGATAGATCAGCGCGAAATGACTGAGCGGGTTTATTTCTCCTCCATCTTAAGTGTACTCGCCATGTTTGCAGATCACCCTTGTTATTTTCGGCGCACCTTCTTGAACGTGATTATTCAAGATTAATCGATAGTGATGGGAGCGTCTGGAACGTACGCTTTCGGAAGAACGCCGCTTAGGGGGATTAGGATACACAGGTTCTGGTGAAGCTTCACAGATGTTTGTCGCATTTCCGAAAACGCAGGAGGCATCTCTGGCCGTGGTACAGCGTACACGGCAACGGGTAAACGTCGGAAGAACTGGAAAACAAACAACTTCAGTGACATGAATATATATCGATATCGTTTGTCGTCACAGCGAGCTGCGTTCGACTGAGACAGAGATACATCGAATCGTCGCAAACTAGAATAGGTCCTACGGAACTCCGTAGTCGTCGCTGACACACTGTTCCCAAAACACTTGTCTACACGAACGTTTGGTTGCATGGCAACCTGGAGCGTTGCATTATCATTTAAACTGAAATGTCTCAACTGCGTCAAAACACTTGCTCAAACGCGGGAACTTCGTACAAGAGTTCAATTCCGCCTGGATAGGCATTCTCATTTCAAATATGTAGACTGATGTAAACAGACTATTGCTAACTTCCACATCTTCTTTTTTCAATTTCATTAGACCACTTCTGGGGTCACGAAAGTCATACTACCCGCTATCCCTACTGAAACGATCCGTATGAAATCTTACGGAAAATATATGGACTCCGTAACAATTCCTTATACACATGCCCCAAATACCGGATCGATGGACGAGGCTTATCTGGCACTTATCCCTCTTGACCTTCAGGTTAACCCACTTTTAGGGTCTCAAACACCCCGCCCCAGGTGTTCCGCGTGCTCCTCGAGACGTTTCGCTAAAAACGGCTATATCATCCAGGATGCACAGCAGTATCCGCTGTGATGGCCTTAGCAGCCTTCGGTTCATTGCCCTCTGGCATGTTTGAGCAGCGTTTAAGCCCGAAGGGCATTCCAATCCAGGCAAATGTCCGCGATGACACGCAAACGCTGGTCAGCAGAGCGCGAAGAAGACTCGAGTGGTACCTGCCAATACCCTCTTCGCCAGCGTCGAAGCAGCGTTATGTACTTCGCTCTTTTCCTACGGCTCATTATGAGTTCTTGGCTGAAGGCGCCATTGGGTATGCGTCCGCCACCGTCCGCGTTTAATGCCCGAAAATCGAACACAGAGTCGCACGCTGCCGTTTCTTTCTTAGGAACGCACCCCAGCGGATGGGCATACGGGCTCTCGCACGGAAAGATCAACCCCAATTCGAGCACCTCGTCTACCTGCCTCCCCACCTCGGCCTGTAAGCTTTTGGGTACCCTGTACGGATGCGGGCTTCTGCGGACAAACCCGTCTTGCAACCTTATCTCGTGTGGCCTTACTGCCGCTACCGTCGGCCCCCCGCCAAACTGCTCCAATATGTTTGTCTTTGCAGTCGAGCGATACTGGGATTAAATCACTGTGTGCGGCTGGGGGACCTTCAATCGAAACACGCGCCGCCAAGCTGTCTTCTTTACGGTTCGGCAGCACTTCCGTCGGCTGTTTCTGACGCTGCCGGCAATTTTATTTCTGGTGCCCTGTACTGCCGCAACTGTAGCAGGCCCTGGGCTTTGGTTTCCCCTCCACGATACGGTTTTTTTCAGCCCCACGGCCCTTCATTGTCTCTTCGTCGGATCTAGCCCTGCTCGCGCTTTTCGACTCCGCTACGCTTTGCTTCGCCTGCCTCGCGGCGCTGTTTGTCCCCTGTGCTTCTTCAAATGTTCGCAGCAACTCGGATATCTCTGGGGCGCTCATCCACGCTCTACCTTCTTGGAGTGTGACATATCGCAAGGCCTCCTCCGACAAATTTTTCTTTAATTGGTCGGCCACCAAAAGCTTGACCAGGCCCTCGAATGTCGACACACCTCTTGCCTCAAGGTAAAAGTGGAGGTAGCTCTCTAAACGTGTCGAAAAAGGTCTCAACCCCTCGTTCGCACGCTTGCGTGACCCCGAAAATCTTTTTAGATATTCTCCGGCTGAAAGTCTGAGCTCGTCTAGCACCGTTTGCTTGATTACCTGGTAATCTTTGTGCTCTGTTGGGCTTAGCCGCGTGGACAAAAACGGGACTCTCTCCGCTACTAACGGGAAAACTAAACGTCCCCAAAACTCCCCCGGTACTTCGTACGCTTCTAGGGCACTTTCCACGGACTCAAACCACACCGGTGCTTCAGCCTCGGCTGGAAATTTCGGTAACACCCCGGTGAGGACTTTTGAGTAGCGTCTCAGTTCGCTACACGGATCCCGCCTGCCGAACTCGGGTCCACTCCACCGAGAGCTTCCGCCCACCATCTGCGATAGCCTCTCCATCTCCTACCGCAATTCCTGCAGTCTACGCTCCGGCGTGAGGTTTCCGAAACGGTCATCTTTCTGGCTCTCCCACGCACTACCCTCTCCCGGGTTTCCCACGTCGCTCTCGTCCCCCGACTCACGACTCATGGCCTGCGCTCGCCTGTCCGGGTTCAAGTGGGCAAACCTCGTGTCCATGGGACGCCTTAAAACTCAAAAATAAAGGCAGCGGCACCCCTGAGATGTAAGAACACCAGAGGACTCACCACTTTTGAAGTTTCTGCTCGCTGGTTGCTCGATGTCGCCGGGGTTGTCGCCGGACTGATGAACTGGGATGACCGTCGCTGGACCCCTGGCTTCCTCGGGTCGATGGCTGCCACACTGCCGTCTCCTCAGCTTGGTGGCTTAGCTCTTCGTTAAAACAGCCGATGTCTTGGCTTTTGGTCTTGCGTGTTCTCCGCAACACGACAATCTCCTTGTTGCGCAGAGCGCTCCTTGTCGTCGTCGTCTCGACCCCGTCAGACTGCGCCAGTAAAACTCAGCCATCTCCCCACTCCCTCTGTTCCCTTGAGCAGAGCTCTCCCAGCTGCGTAGCGGCTGTTGCTACGGAAGGGAGTGGAAAGTTGGTTGCTTCTCGGTGTCCGTCTTGTGTTCTCGTAGCTGCTGCTGCTTGTTCAGATATGGAAGCCAGCACATCTCAAACGTGACAACAACTCGATTTTATATACTCAAACTTATGTACATATTTACAAGACTTGACCGCCGGGACCGTCGCATGTTGCCTCGGAAGAGCCGACAGTGCAGAGCACTCCTTGTTGCGACCAGAACCAGCCGCGAGGACTCGGAAGCCAGGTTTAATAGATCCATCGTAAGTGGCCAAAACTTTTGGCATAACCCGCGCTTGCGCATCGGAATCCACAACCACACCAGATCAGCACGGCGATAAATCACTGGTCAATGGTGAATGTCATAGCGTGCCTTCGCTTTGTCTTGCGATGCCAATGTGCGTAGTCGAGCTATGCGACGCGCCTCTTCGGCGGCGCAGAGAGTCTCGGCGACAGTGACGTTGTCGTGATCACAGAAACGTAATACTGTGTCGATTGTGTCCCGAGCGAACGTGCATAAAGAGAAAAGAAAGGGCTATAGCCTGTAATCTTATGCTTCGCGGCCTTGAACGCGTGAGTAATGAACGGGAGTACGTCATCCCAGTTCTTGTGGTCGCATGAGACATACATAGACAACATGTTGATAATGATGCGGTTGGTACGCTCCGTCAGCCCATTAGTTTGCGGGTGGTATGGTGTCGAGTGACGCAGGCGGGATTCACTTAAACGAAGTAGCTCCTCGACGGCCACCACTGAGGCATTCCGAGGTTCGGGGACCATTTAGTGGTTTTCTAGAAGCCACGACTGACCGCGTTATCCTTGCCAGAGGGGGCGCGCTTACGCCGAGATTATCGTTTCCCGAGAATCGGCTTTTTGGGAAGCGCGCCCGTTTGAGACCGAGAAGACTCGCTTCCATGGCCTGCACCGCCAGACCTTACAACACTGAGATTGCATGCAGCTTGCCACATAACTCTCAACGGACTTTTGCATACCAGGCCAATAAAAGCGCTCTTTGGTCTGGTGAGGCATCCGCGCCAAACGTAAATGTCCAGATCTAGTGTCATCTTGCATGCCACTCATAATGACTGTTCGCAGGCTCTCCGGGACCCATAGAAGGAAACGTGCGCCACTGCTGGAGAGGTTCCTTTTGAGCCACAGTCCATCACGCATACAGAGACGGCGTGCACTAGTGGAAGCGGATGCAGTGGCGAATGGTTGCTAGTTTAGCGTTCTTACGCTGTTCTGCTCTGAAACTGTTATAGTTCGGGAACGTAGGCGACACAGACGCTACAAGCTGGTCAAGGTCATCGGATTCACAGTCCGTTGTGCTAAGTGGCATACGCGAAAGACAGTCCGCGTCAGCATGTCGACGACCACTCTTGTAAGCGACATTAAAACTGTACTCTTGTAGCCGGAGTGCCAGCGCGCAAGGCGGCCACAAGAGTCACGAAGGTTGATAAGCCAATACAATGATGGTGGTCGGTTACAACTGTGAATGGACGTTCGTACAGGTAGGACCTAAGCCGCTGAATTGCAAATAATACCGCGAGGCATTCTTGTTCCGTAACAGTGTAGTTTTGTTCGGCCTGCCTAGGGAGCGACTTGCGTATGCGAACATTGGAGCATTGCACAAAGAAACGCTTCAATACCTCTCTAAACAGTCCTGAAAGAAATATACTTCATGCGCAGAACGTTTGAGAATAGAAGTGAGATTAGACAGAACGCACCCATACAAATAGTTTGTTGCTGACAAGACGCGAATGTTTAAACTGCAATACCAACTATCGTAAGTTTCCACCGTGTTGCAGCATATCTCGAAATAGATGTGTCGTTACTATACGGATAAGCCTTATCATCCCAAGTAAAGCACTTCTTGTAGAGTTGCGGTGCCTTCTGCAGGGCTTAGGAACTGACCGGAAGTAATAAATAAGTTATCTGAGATCTCTCGATTGACTCACCTGGTCCTGCAGAGCACTCTGTCTTGTATCGTCCTCACAAAAGTTGCATGCATTATTAACATCAAGGGGTTTAGCCCTTGCTTCTCTGCATAAACAAAGTTTTTTCTTCTTTCTTTCTTCTTGGGAACGCTCGGAATTGAGCGCTCCTTATCGAGTCAAATACACACGTTCCTCCCTTAATCATGCCTCTCGCTTTGCGCGCTTTGCGCTATGAAGAGAGACATTACAGTTTACATGCACTACAGCAGGCTTCGGCAATAAAGACGCGCGCAGCCGCGTATACTGTAATACAAGCCATCTACCAACGGCTAGGTCTGGAGGGCACAAAATGATAGATCAGCGCGAAATGACTGAGCGGGTTTATTTCTCCTCCATCTTAAGTGTACTCGCCATGTTTGCAGATCACCCTTGTTATTTTCGGCGCACCTTCTTGAACGTGATTATTCAAGATTAATCGATAGTGATGGGAGCGTCTGGAACGTACGCTTTCGGAAGAACGCCGCTTAGGGGGATTAGGATACACAGGTTCTGGTGAAGCTTCACAGATGTTTGTCGCATTTCCGAAAACGCAGGAGGCATCTCTGGCCGTGGTACAGCGTACACGGCAACGGGTAAACGTCGGAAGAACTGGAAAACAAACAACTTCAGTGACATGAATATATATCGATATCGTTTGTCGTCACAGCGAGCTGCGTTCGACTGAGACAGAGATACATCGAATCGTCGCAAACTAGAATAGGTCCTACGGAACTCGTAGTCGTCGCTGACACACTGTTCCCAAAACACTTGTCTACACGAACGTTTGGTTGCATGGCAACCTGGAGCGTTGCATTATCATTTAAACTGAAATGTCTCAAGTGTGTCAAAACACTTGCTCAAACGCTGGAACTTCGTACAAGAGTTCAATTCCGCCTGGATAGGCATTCTCATTTCAAATATGTAGACTGATCTAAACAGACTATTGCTACCTTCCACATCTTCTTTTTTCCAATTTCATTAGACCATTTCTGGGGTCACGAAAGTCATACTACCCGCTATCCCTACTGAAACGATCCGTATGAAATCTGACGGAAAATATATGGACTCCGTAACATTTCCTTATGCTACATACGGAAAAATATGGAGTTTTATGGAAATATACGGAAGTTGTATGGCATTTACGGAATGCTTCTTATGGAGTATAAGGAAGGATAAGGAAATTTTATGGCGTATACGGAATGCTTTTTATGGAGTATACGGAAAGATAAGGAAAATGTATGGCATATACGGAAAGCTTTTTATGGAGTATATGGAAGGATAAGGAACGATAAGGAAACTTATGGAGCATACGGAGAGTTCATGATGGAAGATATGGAAGGATAAGGAAAGTTTTTTCATCGACCGGTCCCTGTTATGAGTGCTAACGTCTTCGCAAACAAGACACATTGTTATTGACACTGCACACACCACACACAATATTCTCAGTTCAACCGATATTCTCAATACCTTTCAATGCACACTACATGCCGCAATCAACAGTGAACATTTTTGAAGACTATGCCGCTGTTCCGCACAAGCCACCACGTGTGTTCACTTCTTCAAGATGAACAGACAGCGTGGCAAATATTTTACCACACAGTTTACCAAACAGCTAGATGTTTGCTGAGACATACTGCAGCTAATGTCGACATTCTAACGTGAAGTGTAAGCTTTGGAAAATTAAAACTTGCCCCAAACTCCGCACGACTGTACCGGGCTGAATTAAAACTTGCCCCAAACTCCGCACGACTGTACCGGGCTGAGCCACCAGCGGGAGTGTTTTTCCAGCCACACCTTTTACATGTGCCAGTGACATCATGCTGTGACGTACCTCGGTAGGGGCCTATCGCTGCATACTTTATGTGAATGAGGGTCCTGTTAGTGAAAGCAGGCATTGTTGATTTCGTAACTTGTTCATTCCCAACTGGACCTTCATTTGCACGAGTTGTCTGACTGATATTCAGGCGAACTTTTGTGCAATAAATTATACAGTTGGCAGTCTGTGCTTGCCCCATACTGTTGTTACTGGTGTTTCTTGTTGTTACTTTGCACTGCTCATTACTGCTCACCTACAGAAACTAGCCTATCTTGCCGCTGTTTTGGACAAGATGCAGCTGGCAAGTGCGATAGTGTTCATAACTCTAAATTCTAGAGAAAACATTATCGTTTCATATTCTGTTAGTTGCATTCATATCAGTACAATATAAGAAATCATTGATTAAACATGAATCCGTGTTTCTTTACATAATGCTGACAACTTTTATATCACATTGAATGGTGTTTATAAAAAACATGGGTTTTAGCTAAACTTCATGCTCTTTTCTCGAACAGCTGACAAAACGCTATTGTATGCTTACTTGCCATGAATTGGACTGTGTTTGAAATATATTGCAATTCTTCACCGGACTGCCAGTACACTTCACATTGGGGGAACATTTATTACCATGGATTGATTAATTAGGAATAGAAAGAAAGAAGCGGCAGGCCGGGATATTTGATATTAGCATCCGTTTTGCTACCCAGCACATTATCATGCAAACTTCCTATAGAGTGGTTATGCGTCTTGCATGTGTGTCTGTAAACCAAGAACTTTGGGTAGAACTATATTTATCTTACAAATGGTTGCAGGACTGTGGAGGCTGTAGGGCTGCTTAAGAATGGTGGAATCCCTGAATATGTGTTCAACTTTGCTGCATCAGCTCCTTGGTGTTTTCACGGCATCTTTACAGATGTGTTGGGTGAGTAAAGCAAGCAGGTTTCAACACAAGAAAAAGTATAATATGGCAGCACCTCGTGTGCGTGCCTTACATCCCAAGTATATCAAATATTTATCTTGCACCTTGTGGCCTGTATATTTTTAAAGAGACACTTCTTTTTGCTTTATATTTGAGTCTTGATGCTTCAACAGCAATGTATTTGTGTTTGACAGCAAGTGTTCTTGAACAAATAACTGATCTCAATAATGACAAAACACCCTTCATACTTGGTCCTTAGCATAAGCTAGCACATATCTGTAGCAGATTCAATTATTCATTTTTTGCTGGTATGATAATGGGCAAGTAGCAAAGGCAAGTTCAGATTGGAGTGGTCGGTGACGTCTGTTTAGGCTCTGCCATATTGCTTTGCAACTAGAGTTACTTGTGGCCACATATACAATGAAGCCACATGACGTGCATTCTAAATGAGATTACCATATCACATTTCGCTGCATCTCAATGTGCCGAACAAACGCAGATATCATTAGCCTGCCACTATAAAGGGATCCTAAACCAACACAAGGTTGAAAATTAGTCGTGGTGTTGCAGCTGTGTATGACTCTACAATGGATGCATAGCCGTGATAATTTGTCTATGTGTTGTTGCAATAGTAATGTTACACACATTGTACGATACAAAAGAGGTTCTCGCTTATTTCGCTTTTTTTCGCTATGCTTCTTTCTTGTCTCTTCTTGCCATGTGCTCCCCCTCACTGTACAAGGAGCAAGAGTAGTGGCACACAAACACGTATTTAAAAAAAATGTTGTAAGGTGAGCACTGAGAAGCTGAACACTTCCAAAAGGCTCAAAGAGGTAAAGGTATTGTTTCTAGCTACTTTTTGGGCACCCATAGCTAGTTGTGCTGCTGCAGTTAAAAAATAAGTTAAATGTTAAAAATTAATTGGAGATCGTTTGGCACCCATAATTGCAGTTACATACAGAACTAGGTTTCAATGCGTAAGCAAAATCTGTTCACTCTAAATCAATCCTAATGATATCTGAAATTCAGGAAATATTCACAGAAAAGCTCAGGAAAAGGCTAAGTGTTTTCCCCTTAAACGTGAAGGACATACCCTTCTTCTAAAAGGTCAATAGACAGTCTAGTAGTCTCGATATTACAGGCACTATAAAATATTTTGGTGTGGTGCTTTTCATGCATGTTATAATGAGAGGGGTTTTAATAGAACTGTTGTCACTTTGCCCTGCGTTGCTGAACTTGTTCACATAGTTATAATACATGAATCACTTTACGCCTTTTGATTTTATGCAAATCGTTTGCTTACCCAGTCGGTTTAACTTGATTTGTATGATATCATAAATGCTCTAAAATTTTTTTACTATACAGCAGGTTTATTTTTAAAATACGCGACAATTGATGTGAACGCAGTTGGTGGCGTGCTTGATTATTCCTTCACTATCACCACTCTAACTACACCTGCTAGAGTGCATAGTGTGACAAAAGTAATGGTACTTAACATTACTGGCAGCATACACTTTTATGTCTCAAAATGTGTTAAAAAGCCTGGTAAAAATGTGTGTACGTTTTTTTTTCGCTCAAACTAAGTATTCTGCCCTACTCAAAGTAGCTTCCGCTCATTTAAGGTCCTCAAACTATTAGGTATACAAAAGAAGTATCAATGCCATATACTTTTTTTGTCAGCCTACTCACCACTCTAATAATGAGAACTACCCGACAACATTACCCAGTAAAATATAGGGATGTTATAAAAAGTAATGTCCATTCAATTGTCAAAAAACGTTGCCAAGTTACGTTTTTGTTCATTTTTCTTTTCACAATTTTGTTAAAGTTACTTTTCATAACATCTCCTATAGTTTGTTTGGCATCATTTTGTGCTAGTTCTCATTATAATGTGTTCAACAAAGACAACAAACTCTTCAATTTATAATTCTTTCTTTTACTCATGAATCTGAAACAGTGAATCTCAGTAATCTTAGCGGTGTGTGACTTGTTTTTCTTTTTTGATCACTTGTGCATGTGTTCAAGTACATGCATTTAGGTGGGAGGGCGAACTATTGCCTCCTCCTGTGACTAGCAGATTTTCTGAGAACTGACAGATGCATAATGCTGCCAAAGAAGTATAGGGATATTGGAAGTAATCGTAACGTAATTGCAATCGTAATGTAATTGCCAGTAGGCAAAAAAAGGTGTCCCACACTCGCCATAATGGTAACAGGCAGTGCTGACTGACTCTTCCATGTATAAATGCACATATATACCGTACAAAATGGAAGAGGGATAGCCGCCATGGTAGCTGAGTTGATAGAGCATCGGACATGTTATTCGAAGTTCGCAGGCTCGGTCCCTGTACAGGGCATGTTATGTTTTTTTCTTCTACTTTTCTTTCTTCACAATTACAACACTTCTATTCTTCTTGAAGATTTTCTGGTGTAAAAAAGGTACCTTATAATCTGAAAAGGCAAACAGAATGTGCCAGTGTACGAGTTAGCTCTTGTAGTGGTTACAAGTAACATATGTTTTGAAGAATAAATCATTCTGCCACTTGCCTAAAGAATGGCTACAGGACATGGCGCTGGATGCACTTTGTAATTTTTGAATCAAGCAGTCTTGTATTCTATTTTTATAAAATACATGGGATACACATGACGGTATCACACACTTTAACGCCACAAAGATTATGCAGCGAACAATGTTATAAATGCGAAATTGCATAAGGAGAAGGTGAAAACTGCACCATCAACGAGAATGTACAGGGAGCACAGGGTGCAGGCGTCATTCTTTCTGCCCGTGCTTTTCAAGTGCGAGCTGTTTTTACCTCGTTCTGACCAACTAACTAGATTGAGATGTGTTGTTATAGTGCAAGAGGATACTCCACGGGAAACTAGGTTTGTCTCAAACTCTATGTGTGTCTTTCAACCTATATGGTGCCCGGTTCACGAGTTCATGCAGACCAGATCGTGTAAAAGAGAACCGAGTAAAATGGACTATGTAAATAAAATAAAATGGACCATGTAAATAAACAGAATCGTGTAAAATGTCGTTTTCGTGTGCAACTGTAGTTGTGGTTGTGCTGAATGACCTTTCTTTATATACACTACATAACAAACTTGCTCCTTTAGAGTCGAGTGCATCTTCGGATCGATTGTAAATGTTTGCATATGCGAGGCCTCAAGTTTTATAAGAAATTCCTCAGTGTGCCACGAAGAAATGTGTGTTCAGCGAAAATTTGTATATCATTATATACAAGTCTTAAAGCCTCGTCTAGAACTTTGTGCAGGTTGACCTTGAGCAGAAAACGAGAAGCGGCAGCAGCCCCCAGAAAAGAGCAAGCACCCTCCAAGCTCCTGAAGCTCTCTTCGACAGGAACAGCAAGGTCACTGTGTGGCATTGAAAACCATTGCAAGGAGTGCCTTATCAGTACACTGTGCTACTCTTTCATCACAGAAGACGAAGTTGACCACTCCAGAGGAACTTCACGCTGTGTATTGTGAGTGCTTCAGTGGTTTTGTTTTTGTCCAGCCAGCAGTTAAGAAATCATGTGTCAGATTCAGCCAGGATGGCTAGAGGGAGTCAGGCAGGCATGTTTGGACATTTGTCTAGCCAAGTAGTGCCAATTTTCGCACTGGTCCTGTTGGAGTTACTGCCACAATCACAGAAACTACGTCACCTCTCTAAATGTACAGATGTGTCGGGGAAGATTAGCTGCATTAGGTTTTTCTATAACTGATAGCTGCCAACATTCTTCATTATACAGGAGTTTGGTTCCTCACTTAAGGGTGTAAAGCCCTCTACAGAAAAAATGCAACACGTCTACTTCCAGAAGACTCCAAGGCCCTACTTGTAGGTTTTTTCGTCTTGTATCATAAGCACCTCGTTTGGGGTACATAAACATTTTATAAACATGTACAGCGAAAAATTTGGGTGGCTGGTCGTTTTGTCGTTATCTTGTTCCCCGCAGTATTCTTAAGCATGTTGCGCATTACGTTGTCAATCTGATTCATGTGCATAGAAGACATTACGAAGTTTCAGGCTACAGTATAAAAAGCCTGGAAGCAAGCTATCAATAATTTTTAACAGAGTTGCTTAATCTGATACATGATACATCACTAAACTTTCATGCGTATTCATCAATGTAAGCTCGTCTTAGTGTTATCCAAAATGAAGATGTGAGTCGACAGATGGAAACATCTAGTGGGGTAATCAGGGTGAACAGTAGAAGTGCTTCAGACAGGCTGGCCGATGTTGCGATAGGAGGACCTATTTTTTAGAAGTCACCTTGTCATCCATGGCGTGTTAGTTTAAATGGGGTCAGTAATGACATCATCTTTTGGTGTAGGCGTGTGTGCCTGTTGGAAATGTTTGTCTGAAAAAAAAAACCTATACCGCAGAAGAGTGCAGCCCTTGCTTCTTTTCAAGTTAGGTTGCGCTGATACAAAGTGTTCTCCTGTCGGAGGTTGGGAGTAAGGGAAGCAAAAAAAAGACAAATGATAGAAAAGAAGAAAGAAAAGGGGAATGCAAAGTTAAAGTAGTGCTACACTGCTCCTACTTTGCATCCCCCTTTTTCTTCTTTTTTTCTCTTGTTTTCTTTTTTCACCTTTTTTGTTACATTTGCATTGTCCCATCTAGTGCATGAATCAATGACACATGGCTTTGCTATAGCAAAGATGCCTATGTGGTGTTGGATTGAACAGTGAATTGTACTTCATTCAGTTAATTACAGACTGATCAGTCTTGCAATAAGTGCTTACTGTCTTTCACCACACATGTTCAAATGAAAAGTTTGTGCTTGGCTCTTAGTATGCTGGTATATAGCTTGTGTCTTGCACTACTCAAAATGAATGTTATTTTGCTGCTGTTTATGGTAATGAATTTATCCAACATGTAAACATCTTGCCTTGTGAGCTTTGTCGGACCTGCCTTTCTTTTTCTTTCCTATGCAGGCATTGTATGTGAGGGAGGCAGTAACAGAGAGGTGATAGCTTGAGCTTCGGAAGAATAAATGCTGGCAGTGAGGCAATTACGCATCGAACATCCCAGCCATTTTGCCAACCGTCCTAAATGTGTTTTGAAAAAAAAATATTGTGCTCGTTTACTGCATTTTTCTGAAAACAGCAAAATGCTAAAGTATATCGCAGAGAACAAAATATTAGGCCACGTTGGTGCCTTCTGGACTTCCCAGGATGTCGTCTGGGTGTTGTTTGTAAAAAGTAAAAAGTGTTTCAAAAATACTGCCTCTTCTACACCAAATCCGGTCTAGGTATTAAGTAAAGGTGATTGTGTGTAGTGCATGAAGCTCAGTAATAATAGTGCAATTTTTTTGCCACATCAAAAGTAAGGAAGCAGTTCTCTTTATATGGCAAGTTATATGATTACACTTTGTCTTAAAGTAGAAATGAATTTTTGAAGTTTTCTTATGATGGCTGTTTTCTGCATTTAATATACGACAGCTTCCGTTCCGAAGTTCCCCATGGCCCTCAATAGGAGACTTCAAAAATCATTTTCCTCATTTAAACAAAAATTGTAAATAACACTTGCCATGTAACAAGAACTGTTTATTTGCTTTCAACTTACACATAAAAGTAATTTTCAATTAGACAAACACACAGCTCAAATTGCATCTCAATGTGGACAAAAACAATTATATAGTAATATTTGTAATGTGGACCTAACATTATTTTTTTTCGTGAAATATACCTTCTGTGCAGTGAGTATTTGTGGCTCAAATATTCATACAAAATGCAGTATTGCCATACAAAAAATGCAAAAGATAAACAGTTTCGCTGAATTCTTCAAAGCCTATGTAGCGGAAAAATTGCACTAATGTTACACGGCTTCAAATACTTTAAGAAGCACCTTTACTTAATATGTAGATCAAATTTGATATGGCAAGAAAAAGCGGTACTTTAAAATTTTTCTCACAAATAACATTCGCACGACATTCTGCGAAATTCTGAAGGTACCCACGTGACCACTACTTTTTTCTCTTCAAAACATTTCTGCAAATAACTATTTTCAGAAGAGTAAATTACCATCATTTTTTAAACTATACAGCTGTGATGGTCGCCAGGCAGTATAGTTTGTGTGTTTGGTGTAGAATAGCCCAGTGCGAAAAACAACAAATGGCTGAGCATCCTTTGACGCTCGGGCAACTTCGAAAGCATTTGTTTGTTAGCAGCAATTCAGTTAAGCCATTGTCTTTATGCTTAGGCCCAGAAACAAAACACAAGTAACCAAAGTAGTCCTAAGAGTCATGTAGTCTCGCTGTTCCAAGGCTTGTGGAGCCTAATTTAGTGCAAGCTTCACCATTTTTTAAAAATTCAGATTCAACCAACAGGTTTTGGAGGCACAGTGCATTTTCAGCTAACTTGTTTCACACCAGTTACTTAGACAAAAAGCAGAAAGTAGAGGTAAAACTACCATTTTAAAGGCATTGTAGGTAATAACAAAAAGGACTGCTTTCTTTTTTTGTGTGGTGCTTTGCCTGAACGCTGTGCTTTTTGTGGTATAGTTCATTGTCTAGTGAATATAGGCCTTAAAAACTAACATTAGCCATGTTGAGATCGATTTCTTGGTTATAGTCATAGTAGCCATATTAAAAATTATGACTTCAAACTTGATTGTTCTTTTGAAGATTTGTTCCTTGCACAATGATATTTGAGAGTCTTAGTCAATTTTGTTATAAGAAAACGTGAAGTCATAATAGGGTCACTTTTTGTAGAGTCGTTCAGTTCTACCTTACCTTTTACATTCCTAATAGAGCAGTTAGTTTCAATATCGGTATTTAAAATAGAATGAGCATGCTGTATGTAGTAACGTGTAAGCACTTACAGATAGCACATGCACCCAACTTTTCTATTGGCAGTTTATTTCTGTTATTCTTGATTTATATTTGGGGTTTCACGTCCGAAAACCACTATATGATTATGAGAGACGCCGTAGTGGAGGGCACTGGAAACTTCGACCACTTGGGGTTCTTTAACGTACACCCAAATCTGAGCACACGTGCCTACAGCATTTCTGCCTCCATCGGAAATGGAGCCGGGGTTCGATACCGCGACATGCGGGTCAGCAGCCGAATTTCTGTTACTCTTGCTCCCCTATATGTGTACAGTTCGGTTATAGTTATCTGGCTTGCACAGATTTTTAATGGCACCTGCCTGGTCCTGCTTGCTTTCATGGTGATTTTAACCTTCATAAGTTGCATAGGTTTAACTCTCAAAATTGTTCAAGATGCCAATTTCGTGCACAAACTGTATAGTGTAAAGGCAGCAGATGTACATGCACACACTATTAAATGTACATTGAGAGGTTTCACTTGCAGTTCCTAAAGTTTTACTGTGCAGGAAGCATTTAAATCATAATTTCATAAGGACATATTAATCGATTATCTCTACCATTGAAAATCGTGACAACCTAGTTATTTTCACTGTGATAAGCATGCTGTTTTTTGATGTGGCAGAACTAATTTATACACTCATTCCTTCTATTATTCACATATGCATAACATGAAGGATTGTGTGCCTTACATTTTCAGTTTCATTCTGTGTGTTATATTTCTTGTGCATGTGAACTATTGTGCTAACATGTGTATCTGACATTATTTGTGCCAATTATTTTCATTTCCAGGTGCCTATGAAGGACACATAAGTTCTATGGCAGTGACCTTCGAAATTTACAGTGGTGCCGGAGCCTCAAGCAGCATTTCGCCGATCTCCACAAGGCATTCATGAGATAAACACAGCGCCACACTTTCACAGTGCTATGATTATTATTTATGTTTAAACATTTCGTTCTAAAATTGCTGTTACATTGTGTTTTGTGCCACCATCCTATGGCTTAGGTGGAGCTTGTGAAATTACGGTGCAGTCACCTGATTTGTGTACGATCAACTCTGCAATGTCACTATTCACAGCTGGAGCATACAGACAAATAAAAAATATATTGATTGTAGCAGGGCTGATGTGTATATTAATGCTTCTCTATTGATAATAATAACTTTATAAGTTCTTTAAGTCTTGCATAGAACAGTGCATTAATGTGTTGCAATGTAACCACCATTTATCATCGCTAGCATGTTAATTTAGTAGTTTTGTAATGTATTTTATTTAAAAGGTAATTTTGCTTCCGCATCACGGCAATCAGAAAGATGCCGATGATTCAATCCCTCATCATGCACATTCAAGAAATATTGTGATTTGTACACAGTATTGCATGTACTCAAGATGTGGACGTCTATTCAATTTACACATTATATTTCTTTGCACTAGATTCAGACGTAACATGCACACATTTCAGTAATTTCCGCATGATGCGTCTTTCCATAAGATGCGCAGTCCGCATCATATGTCTTATGCGGAGTCCGCATCATACGTCTTCCATATTCCAATAATTCCGTACTTGAGGTCTCCGCATCTTACGGAACGTTTCAGTAGGGATATTACAGACTGCTAAAATCTAGTGCCACAAAATAGTATCAAAATTTTCCTCCCCAAGCCACCCTTCTAGGTGTAAGGCAGCTTGGCGTATGGGCGACACTAAAAAGCGTATTTAACATAAAATACGGGGTCACAACAACCCAGCCGCGTGCAAGTGCATCAACCCCAAATAATTGGAACTCTCATCAAAAGTACTGCCCACAACCTTTCCGGACAATTCCTATTCTTTTTTTCAACGGTTGAGGCAGCAAATATATTGTTAAATATCAGTTCGTTTACCTAAAACTGGACCTTTCAGTGCGTTCACGCACATAAGCCGGCTTAGGCCATACGTTAAGAGGGCTCAGCAGCTCCAAAGCAACTCAGATTTGAACTTTTTTGTGTTCATAGAGGGCAGCACTTACACAACCTAAAAAGTTGGGAAGTTTGAGCACGCTCTAGGTGTTTAAATCTCACCAGGACACTGATATTTCACTCCGCGTGCGAAAATAGCGCTGCTGAAAACTTACCCAGGACTACTTGATAACGTGGTGACCACTTTGTCTAAAAACATTCCAAGTTTTTCTGCCTGAACCCTAATGAATGACAACGAGGGGTTAAAACTATTTACGGCCTTGCGATCTTCTAACTTCTCACTTTTTTCACGCCACACCTGTAGCTTCAACAATATTATTTATTTGCCTTGACAGCTGTCTGCTGCTTATTGTGAAAGGCGGTCCCACATTTGCAGCAGCTGTTTAAACAAGATTCAAGAAGGTGCTGTTTGCATCCTCGGGCTATGGCGACAAGGATCAGCACTTTCAGCTGTGGTGTGCAGAATGCAAGTTGGACGAGATCACTGCTCGGAACACCCTTCGTTCTGTGAATTCACCCCGACGGGGAACTGGTACTTGTTGTTGAACTGCCACAGCAGTATAGTAAACACGAAGCAATTGATTCCACCAGTAAAACAATTGTTTACACTTGAATAGATGGCAGACGACCAGCGTGGCTTTCTGAAGTACGCTGAGCTAGCAGTGCGTGTTTAGAGTTCAGTGTGCAGCGAAAATGAAAATCTGTACGAGGCACTGAGCATAACCAGTGTTCATTCCTGTTTACAACTGGTTTGATCAATCGAGTTACTGGCTAATACACGCCCGAGTAATCACTACAGTGCATTCAACTTCCTTTTCTTTTTTCACTAAAAGTAAGCTATATACAGTGTGGTGCAGAGCCAACTTACACATTCAAAATTGTTGATAGAATCGCTGATGGCGGTGGTAAATGACACCATTGGTCCTATTATTAGACATCAGTTCTCCTTGCTGCCGTTTATAATATATGCCTACTTAAAATCTTACTTCATTAAAAACGAAACGTAGGAATGTAGAATGGGCTTGAATTAGACAGCTTTTTTTTACTGTAGTCATGGCCATCCAAATGAGAAAACAGTAAACTGGATGACAGAATAAATGAATAAACTTACTTTAAAATTCGTCTGGCTGTTTTCTACGAAAGGAAAACTATTAATTGTGTTTTTGTAAATTATACTTTTTCACGTATATACGACGATTACTACAACGCAGTTTGAACAGTACGATTTACGTCCTCTGTATCTTCCGTGGATTATTATTCGTTGGTTTTATTAATGTTGTGTAAACGAAAGAAATCTCATATATGTTAGTTGGCTACGTACGTACCATCCTGTATTTAGGTTTCTGCCACTATTCTGTGCCGCTATTCAAAACGCATGTACACATAAGCTAAGTTTGTGGTGTACGGTGATATATTTTGGCTATTTTGTCAGTGCCGATGGGAATGCACGGCAGCCAGCAGAGTCGAGAAGGATTTATAGCAAATAAATATTACGTTTTACGTTAAAGCAAATATATATTACGGTAAATATTCAAGAAAACGCATAGAACTTTAGAGTCGTTTACAAAGTTCCATCAAAATGTGATACAGGCCCGGAATGACAAGTCGCCTATCGGCTAACGTATTTTAACTTGACGCAGAAATATGATGCGACGTGCCCAGCAACACCTAAGGCGTAACTCCCATAGGGCATCACCACAAACCGTCTCTTTTTTTAGGGGCGAGGCTACTATAGGCGGGAGTCTGTCCATCCGTTGTATGTATGTATGTATGTATGTATGTATGTATGTATGTATGTATGTATGTATGTATGTATGTATGTATGTATGTATGTATGTATGTATGTATGTATGTATGTATGCATTCATGTATGTATGAATGTCATCATCATCATCATCATCATCAGCCTGACTACGTCCACTGCAGGACAAAGGCCTCTCCCATGTTCCGCCAGTTAACCCGGTCCTGTGCTTGCTGCTGCCAATTTATACCCGCAAACTTCTTAATCTCATCTGCCCACCTAACCTTCTGTCTCCCCCTAACCCGCTTCCCTTCTCTGGGAATCCAGTCAGTTACCCTTAATGACCAGCGGTTATCCTGTCTACGCGCTACATGCCCTGCCCATGTCCATTTCTTCTTCTTGATTTCAGCTATGATATCCTTAACCCCCGTTTGTTCCCTAATCCACTCTGCTCTCTTCTTGTCTCTTAAGGTTACACCTACCATTTTTCTTTCCATTGCTCGCTGCGTCATCCTCAATTTAAGCTGAACCCTCTTTGTAAGTCTCCAGGTTTCTGCTCCGTAGCTAAGAACCGGCAAGATACAGCTGTTATATACCTTCCTCTTGAGGGATAGTGGCAAACTACCTGTCATAATTTGAGAGTGCTTGCCAAATGTGCTCCACCCCATTCTTATTCTTCTAGTTACTTCAGTCTCGTGGTTCGGCTCTGCGGTTATTACCTGCCCTAAGTAGACATAGTCTTTTACAACTTCAAGTGCACTATTACCTATCTCGAAGCGCTGCTCCTTGCCGAGGTTGTTGTACATTACTTTCGTTTTCTGCAGATTAATTTTAAGACCCACCTTTCTGCTCTCCTTGTCTAGCTCCGTAATCATGAGTTGCAATTCGTCCGCCGAGTTACTCAGCAATGCAATGTCATCGGCGAAGCGCAGGTTACTAAGGTATTCTCCATTGACTCTTATCCCTAACTGTTCCCATTCTAGGCTTCTGAAAACCTCTTGTAAGCACGCGGTAAATAGCATTGGGGAAATTGTGTCCCCCTGCCTTACACCCTTCTTGATTGGTATTCTGTTGCTTTCTTTATGAAGCACTATGGTAGCAGTTGATCCCCTGTAGATTTCTTCCAGAATGTTTATATATACTTCATCTACGCCCTGATTCCGCAGTGTTTGCATGACGGCTGATATTTCTACTGAATCAAACGCTTTCTCGTAATCTATGAAGGCTATGTATAGGGGTTGGTTATACTCTGAGCATTTCTCTATTACCTGATTGATAGTATGAATGTGGTCAATTGTTGAGTAGCCTGTTCGAAATCCTGCTTGTTCCTTTGGTTGATTGAATTCTAATGTTTTCTTTACTCTTTTAGCAATTATCTTTGTAAATAGCTTGTATACTACGGAGAGCAAGCTGATCGGCCTGTAATTCTTCAAGTCCTTGTCATCTCCTTTCTTATGTATTAAGATGATGTTAGCGTTCTTCCAAGACTCTGGTACTCTTCCCGTCAGGAGACACCTCGTAAACAGGGTGGCTAGTTTTTCTAACACAATCTGTCCTCCATCTTTCAGCAGATCTGATGTTACCTGATCCTCACCAGCAGCTTTGCCGGTTTGCATGCTCTCCAAAGCTTTCCTGACTTCTTCTATCATTACTGGTGGGGTGTAATCTGGGTTACTGCTAGTTCTTATAGTATTAAGGCCGTGGTTGTCACGGCTACTGTACAGATCTCTGTAAAACTCCTCTGCTATTTTAACTATCCTATCCATATTGGTAGTTATTTTGCCTTCTTTGTCCCTTAGTGCATACATCCGACTTTTGCCTATCCCAAGTTTCCTCTTCAATGCTTTGACACTTCCTCCGTTTTTCAGAGCGTGTTCAATTCTCTCCATGTTATACCTTCTTACATCGCATACCTTACGTCTATTAATCAACTTCGAAAGCTCTGCCAGTTCTATTTTGTCTGTTGTACTTGACACTTTCATGATTTGACGCTTCTTAATTAGGTTCTTCGTTTCCTGGGAAAGCTTGCCAGTGTCTTGTCTAACTACCCTGCCTCCAACTTCCACTGCACACTCCGTAATGATACTCGTTAGATTATCATTCATTGTATCTACACTAAGGTTCGTTTCCTCACTAAGAGCCGAGTATCTGTTCTGCAGCGACACTCTGAATTCCTGTACTTTCCCTCTCAGTGCTAGCTGATTGATTGGCTTCTTGCGTATCAGTTTCTGTCGTTCCTTCTTCAAGTCTAGGCGAATTCGAGACCGTACTATTCTATGGTCACTGCATCGTACCTTGCCAATCACTTCCACATCCTGCACGATTCCAGGTTGTGCACTCATTATAAAGTCTATTTCGTTCTTATTTTTGCCATTAGGGCTCCTCCATGTCCACTTGCGGTTTTCTCGTTTTCGGTAGAAGGTATTCAAAATCCGTAAATTATTGCGTTCTGCGAATTCTACTAGTAGCTCTCCTCTGGCGTTTCTAGTACCGATGCCATAATCTCCTACTGCCTGGTCTCCAGCCTGCTTCTTCCCTACCTTTGCATTAAAGTCGCCCATCACTATAGTATACTGTGTTTTTACCTTACTCATTGCCGATTCCACGTCTTCATAGAAGCTTTCAACTGAAGCGTCATCATGGCTGGATGTAGGCGCGTAAGCCTGTACTACCTTCATCTTGTATCTTTTATTCAGTTTAATTACGATACCTACCACCCTTTCATTAATGCTATAGTATTCCTCTATGTTGCCAGCTATGTTTCTGTGAATTAGGAACCCCACTCCCAGTTCTCTTCTGTCTGCCAAGCCCCTGTAGCAAAGGACGTGCCCATTCTGTAGCACCGTATAGGCCTCATCTGTCCTCCTAACCTCACTGAGCCCTATTATATCCCATTTAACACCCTCTAGCTCCTCGAATAGTACAGCTAGACTTCCCTCACTAGATAAGGTTCTAGCATTAAACGTTGCCAAGTTCAGGTTCCAATGGCGGCCTGTCCGGATCCAGAGATTCTTAGCACCCTCTGCTGCGTTGCAGATCTGACCGCCGCCATGGTCAGTTGCTTCGCAGCTGCTGGGGACTGAGGGCCGTGAGTTATTTGACGTAAGCATGTGGGAGGTAGTGGCCAGATACTGCACCAGGGTGGCCAATCCTTCTCTGGTGAGGGAGTGCGTTCTCGGCGGTGTTTGCCGGTGAGGCCGCACCCCAGGCCTCTTAATGCAGTTCCATCAACACGCGGATTTTTTTTTTTAATCCGGTTGGGAACTGCGCGGTACCGGGATTTGAACCACGGACCTCTTGCATGCGAGGCGGATGCTCTAACCACTACGCCATCGCCGCAACTCATTTACATTGCAATTAGTGCTAAAAACATCCACAATACTTTCCTTGGCATCGCTGTCTACTGGTTCACATTTACACTAGAAAATGGTACACTCGAGAGCAAAAGTGAATGAATCACAGAAGCCTCATGCCACTTGCCATCAACTACAGTGCTAGGCTGGTTTCCACTATTCCCTGGCTGCATGTATATTTCCCACTGCTGTGCAGCCCATCGCCACTTCGTCTTTGTGACACACTTATCTGCAAGAAAGCAGCCACACTTGTGTCTTGATAGCAGTATCATTGCAATAATGGTATGCCTCAAGCAGTGTGCCAATGGGAAGATAACAGACTATAAAAAGAGCCATCCATCGAAAGAGCACAGACAAAATTTTGCACCTTGTCTTTTCTTTTTTTGCTGTTGTTGAGATGGGTAGTCTATGTCCCATTAATTGTGGCCGCAAACTTTGTTTGCTTGAGTGCACAACAGCTAATTGTTTAAGGACATTTTCAGAGCACCCAGTCCCAGTATGGCTTTGAAAGAGCACCGAGCTAGACAGGAACAGTTCCGGTTTTCAGGTAAACACAGCCACGTGGCCACACAAAGCTGTGACACGAGTGCCACAAGTGAGAGCATGCGGAAGTGGGCGGTGCTGTGACAGTCTGCTTTGTCTGCACGCGCTGAGCAATGTCGTCGCTATCACAAAGTCGGGGCCATAATATCAACAAAGACGGTGTGTAACACCTGTTGACGAGCATGACTAATGAACAGAAAAAGAGAGCAAAGACTGCACACGCAAGGCCACAGGTACCGAAAGGTGCGTATGAGCAATCAACCAACACAATTGGCAGTGCCCTCGTGGCCAGTTGCTGCAAGGGATGTCTGTATACCCCCGCGAGCAAATATATATGAATGAAGCGAGCACGTCATCTACAGTCCCCTCTTAACCCTTATGGCTTGCCAGCTGCCATAGAAAGCAGTGTTATGCCCAAGACTCGTTCCTCTCCTAATGGGGTACTGACACACAATATTGAAGGCGAGATAACGAGAGAGAAGTATATTAATGCGAAGTTACACATATATACGAAATATTAAAGGCAAATATAGCCCTAAGAAACTTGATAAAAGTAAGTTTTGAAGTTCATGCTTGCTGCACAACTGGTGCCGAAGCACCTCACAATGTCAACATTGAGGTGGTTTTTGCCTATGTATGAATGTACGTGACCACAAAGTTCCACCAATGCCAGCTGCCCACCCCTTCATCATATCTAACATCCCACTACGCCCCATCACCGGTCCACCGCTTCACCGACTATAAAGCAAATACTTTTGAGAAGTAGCCAATATGAAATGCAAGATGGGTCGTGTATTCAGGTACGCGTTAAAGAACTATAGAGTGTCTGACAGTATCCATTATTGCTGTACGTGACCACCTATAGTTCGACCTTTGCAAACAGCCTAATACTTTGTCCTTGCAAACATCCCACTATGCTCCATCATTGCTCCACCGCTTCACCAACCATGAATCTGTTATAATGAAGAGGGAACAGAAGCGACGTATAGGAACCACTTAGGAATTGTAGAATTTATTGTATAAATATATACAGTATTTGTATATATAACCCTTCAGCGCTTCACCCCACTCTCAATCATTCACGCCATGGATACGCTGAATTTTCTCCGTCTTTATCAAGTCATTACGAAGACCCTTACATGTACATGTAGGGGCGGCCTTTCTGGCCTTCCTAATCAGTAATTTGCCTCTCTCGGCCCTTCAGTCATGAATTTGATGCACTGTCAAATGCATTAGTCAAACGCGTCAAATACACTTGGCATAATTCGAAGCCATTCAGTATTACACACCAAGTAAGAAAGTGAAGGAAACTTGTGTTTTGTGAGTTTTAGGAAATAAAATATTGAGTGTGTAACTAATTTTTTTTAAACGTAAACATTTTGACAGCAATCTGTCTGGCTGGGTAGAAAAGTTTAGAAAATTGAAATTGCTCCAGCCACAGTTCAAAAAGAGCCCGACGTTTCGAGACCGACTCGGTCCCTTCCTCAGGGGGTGACTGTCTTGGTCATGGAAGTGTCGTCGCGTCGTGTTCTCTCACCACGGCTCCGGCTTTCCCTTTCCACCACGTTTCGGAGACCGTGAACGTACACCGAAGGCATTGTTCCCAGCGACCGGTTCACGTTGGCAGGCGTATGCTGAATGTGCCAAGACTCGAGCAAGAGCCTCTTTCCCAAATTCCGTTCTGTTTCAATAACAGAAGCGCCGTCTAAGTCAATTTTATGGTCGTGCTTCTCGCAGTGCTCCGCCAGAGCGCTACGTTGCACTTCCATCTTCCTGACGTCGTTCTTGTGCGCCAACACAACGGAACGGAATTTGGGAAACAGAACGGAATTTGGGAAAGAGGCTCTTGCTCGAGTCTTGGCCCATTCAGCATACGCCTGCCAACGTGAACCGCTCGCTGGGAACAATGCCTTCGGTGTACGTTCACGGTCTCCGAAACGTGGTGGAAAGGAAAAGCCGGAGCCGTGGTGAGAGAACACGACGCGACGACACTTCCATGACCAAGACAGTCACCCCCTGAGGAAGGGACCGAATCGGTAACTAATTTTGTAATTATTCAGCCACAAGTCGGCCTCAGTACTTGCATAAAACCACCGCCGATTAGGACTGAAATGCATGCACAGTTTGTGTTTTAGTTGTATTTGTTTCAAGAGAAGAACAAACAATTTTCACGTTGGTCCTTGAACGCGTGACGACAAACGACTGTCGACCGTTGTAGTGTATCCAGCACAGTGATCCTCTGCAGCAACACGCAGCATAATAAATTTCAATTATTACCAGTTGTTCACTCAGGAGGCCTACACGAATGTGCACACTAAGTTTCAAGCCATTTTATGAAACAGGTGGTGCGTGACGTGTCAGTGAAGTTGGCGTCTCTATTTGTACACACCGTGTCTGAAAGGGCTAGTATAATCATGATGAACCACCTAAATGTTTTCATTTTATGAAGAACGGCTATAATAGGGTTTCGTGGCTGAAAGAGAAATATCCCGGGGGCAGCAATGGCACCAGCCAAACGACTCACAATCAGTCAGCCACACTGGCCAGATGGAACAGAAAATGTGCGGAGGGAGGGTGAGGCAGCCATCGTAATTGCCATAATCGATATTGACGACGAAACAGTTCAATATCCAGCCGTCGACAGAAGCTTGTGCATCACTTTGTATTACCTCGCCGCTACTCCTGAGTGTGTGTGTGTGTGTGTGTGTGTGTCTTTGCATTCCAGGGCGGGACTCTAGCAGTGAACGAATCAAATGCATGAGCGCGGCGACACCAAAACTATGGCTCGATGGGCGGCTTTGTATGTGGTGAGGCTGTGGATGCACAAATTACGGCTCCTCGGACATTCAGTAGAGCTCGCAGGTCCCCACAAAAACGCACAGCGGTAGATATAGGACGGGTTTTTAGCCCCTCGCTGTCAAAGGGCCGAAGACATGGCGAAATACATTAGAATATACTCGAAATATGTCACGATAGCTTAGGAAAAACAGCGTAATAAATCCAATGACTCAGAAACAGAGTATACAGAGCGCTGAACGCCGTGTTTCTATGTCTTCGTCCTTTTTGCGCTGTTGTTGCCCAGCTAAGAATGTACTAGCTAGCTCGCATGAAAGTCTTCTCGTGTCGCTGTAGATGGACATTGCAGGAAGTGACCGAGTTTTTCTTATAACTATGCGCGCAAAGCAAACGAACGTCAGCATATCCATAGAGTGAATGATGGATAGTGACGCGAAGCATCCGTCCGTCCATTCGTTCTTGCTTTCGTCCGTCCATGCGTCCGTCTGTGTGACCGTCCATGCGTCTATCCGCCCGTCCGTGCTTGCGTCTGTTCGTGCGTCCGTCCCTGCGTTCGTCCATGCATCCGCCCCTGCGTCCGTTCATGCGCCCATCCATACATCTGTCTGTGTGTCCGTTGGTCCATCTATTTAACACTTCAAGTACCACTATCTCCCATCTTTGCATCATATATTCCCCATATAGAAGCACCGCCATGCAGCGGACATTCCAAGGACTAAACGAGATATGGCACACGCACACTTTTTTACGGCTTGCGCTTCGTGTCTACTTCCCACCTTTAACCACCTCGAGTTCATGGTATATACTAGTTCACTGTATTCGTGGAACTGCGGCCCTACGCTCGCTAAACCATTCTGAAACCTAGGAGGTTACGCCTAGCGAGTATAACGTAGCAACCTTTTCTTGTCTTCTGTGCGCTGTTGAACAATAAAAAATTCGCAGCGTGCGCGTTAACTAAAAGCCGAATTCTCCTGTCTGGCATTCCTCCTTAGCAGCCATTGGCATGTACATTGAGCACTATCTTTTATGGTTCAACAACTCACAGAAGAAATCTCTCACCGGCCCTACCTTGGAGGTCAAAATGTTATACTTGTTACACACTGGTACAACGGCTACGAGGGAAAAACGAGTGCCGCTACAAGGAGATTCCCCCCCCCCCCCCAAAAAAAAAACAACAACCAAGAAGCATCACAAACGCTGAAAAAAATGCAACATGCGCAGGCTGTACGATGGTAAGCAGCAGTAAAAAAGACAATGTGGCCAAGCAATGTTGTGAGACGCTCCAGTGGTGCTTTCACAGAACGACCTGTCTCAGAAAAATGCGAACCATATAAGAAGGTTGCATGCTGGTAGTCCACAACCTGAACAACTCCGGGCATCACCATCGATAGAATACGAGAGCCAAAGACAGTGACATGCCGTAAGAGTGTCTCACTTTAGCTTGTTTCTTTATTCGATGAACAATCTGAACGTGTTCCTCTCGCTTATTGTCTCATGCAGATGGCGCAATCGGCAGGTGTAGTACCAAATGGTCGTCACTCTTACATGTCGCTACCTGTCGAAACGAGCTAGGCTCCTTTCGTGTCTAAAATGCGGTGATCGTATACCGGACGCTCGATGCAGAGACCACTGCTGAACTACAAAGTTCGAGAAAAGCAAGAAAATTCGCTCACGCCAATCTTTATGTGTATTTGTTCTCGAGGACGCCTTCTCCACCACCTTCACTGTTCCGATTGTGGCGGGTTCTCGACTCCTCGGTTCATACTCGGTGACTCAGCCTCAAATTCAAGTTGGTCCCTTTATTCCCTTTGTTACTCGTCACTTTTGCAGAGCACACGGTAACGGCGAGGTGCGCTGCGTTTGCGGACAAAAGACAAACCTCAAAGGGCCATGACGACAGCAGGAAGCCACTGTCTTTTATCACAACGTGCGTACCAGCGCAGCGCTTTTTTTTTCTTCATTTTCTTTCACTTGCATCGTTTCTACCTCCTCAGAAAATTCCTTATACCGGTGTCCTTCGCAATGGGTTTCGCTTACGAAAGCAAAGCCCGCATGCGATGAAAACAATTCCAGGTTACTAACCGAAATATATTCCCAATTAAATCCCCTAACGCTTGTCACAAAGCAATCAATAAGAAATAGGCTGCTACTCACTAAGAGCTTCGTATGAATTAAATTATTTTCCGCAATGCGTTTGACTTGTGAGAACAAATTTTCATGCGAAGACGTATAATTCATGTAACCATACATTAATGCCTGCTTGGGTTAATTTCAATGTACACCAAGACACGCAGTCTACGAAGAGAGCTCCCAGAAGTGGACAGACAGACAGACAGACAGACAGACAGACAGACAGACAGACAGACAGACAGACAGACAGACAGACAGACAGATAGATAGATAGATAGATAGATAGATAGATAGATAGATAGATAGATAGATAGATAGATAGATAGATAGATAGATAGATAGATAGATAGCACTTGTGCATTTTCTGTCGGCGACGTGGAGCAAAGCACACAGTGTGTTTTTTCTTCGTGACAGACTTTTCCTTCGCTTTCATTTGTTTGTTGAGGTGTTCTCCTAAATTTATAAGAAGAGGATGAGAGGGTGCGAAAATGTTCATTTGTGCCCCATGTGCTGAGTGTATTGCTACGAAGCGCTGTCGGAGATGAAGAGGAAGACAGCAAAGAGAAAGACAACGCCCGCTGATATGCGCCTGAACTCGGCTGTGCCTTGTATGTCTGGCGTTACGTGTTTAGACACAATTTGTAAATACACTCGACGACGCCTCTGCTCCCCGTAACATTTTGATGGAGGTGCTGGGTTCTCCCTTTCACAATCATGACGAATCTCCGTAGCGGACTCTCCTTGGCTGCCTCTGCTAAGTCTGCTCAAGAGGAATACGAGGATGCATGGGAAACGTGTACAACCATGCCTCGGCTAGCCGGATCACTCTTGCTGAACACGATACCTCTGTTTTGTTTTATGTATTGAAGAAATGCCTGCAAGAACTGATCTTAGGACCTGATTTTCTATCTTCCCATTCAGCTATCATTAACTGTGCTACGGGTGTCGTCCGATTTGCCCTACCATAGGCCGCTGAACCTAGTTATACTGAACCGAGCACGCTACGTTCCGCCGATTACACGCGCGTCCCCTCTCTATTCGTTATGTATTGCGCGCTCTTCAGATTCACCCGTGCCTGATGGTGATTACGTTGTGTCACCGAACCATGCCTTCCTCAGCTCGCAAAACGTCACGTTCCCGCACGTTGTCATCAGTATAAAGGATTGTGCCGCATGTCTCTCTCTGCCCTGCCGCGGTGGTCTAGTGGTTAAGGTACTCGGCTGCTGACCCGCAGGTCGCGGGATCGAATCCCGGCTGCGGTGGCTGCATTTCTGATGGAGGCCGAAATGTTGTAGGCCCGTGTGCTCAGATTTGGGTGCACGTTGAACAACCCCAGATGGTCGAAATTTCCGCAGCCCTCCACTACGGCGTCTCTCATAATCATATGGTGGTTTTGGGACGTTAAATCCCACAAACCAATCAATGTCTCCCTCTCGTCAATTTTGGACTATGCTCACAAGTTCTACCTCAGGGTATCTCCCTTGCGCCTTTTGCCCCGGTTTGCGACTACCACATTTCCGCCTGAACAGTAGATAACCCATCACTCACGAGTCCAGGTTTGGGTCGAAGTGCTTCCGAAATGATCACAAAAAAGTGGCAGATACCATGTACAGTGGGAATAGATTATATGCGAAGCACGATAGAAGAAGCGTGATATGTCACATTAAAATCAGCACAACGTTATTATGTGGAGGTTACTTATCCCACACATGACTTTCATGTCATGATTATCATGTTTTGACGTTTCATTTACTTTCGTCATATATTAACGTCAAGCGATACCAATATTGGTATATAAGGAGCTCGTGAACCGGCCATGAGCGTGTTATGGGCGTAGAATGTAGCCATGTTTTGCATGAAATCCCTATCAGGATGATTTTATTTGGACGGGTCATTCACATTCCTCGTCCATTGACGTCACGTAAAACCAAATTTTGTATATGTGGAACTAGTGAAATGGCCACGAGAACTCTATGAGTGTAGCATGTAGTCATGTAATACATGAAACGCATATTATGATTATCAGCTTTGTAGGTGTCATTTACTGTTGTCGTCTACTCACTCCCCGTGATACCAAATTTGGTACATGTGGAGCTAGCGCAACGGCGGTGAGCGCGTCATGAACAACCCAATATATTTTGACGCAGCGTTGACGCACACGCAGGCTGGGTGCAGCGACGCCACGCTACCAAAATGCGAGCGCTCTATAGCGGGACCTCAGGTGCGACCGGCTCGACCAGCGTCCGTCGGCGCGGCCCGATGGCAAACGGTGTGAAATGTGACATCCTGCATTTCGCGTCGACGACGTTACTTAGACAGCACCATGTATACCTCTCTTCGTGACAAAGGGACGCCATGTGCGCTCAAACGCGCATGCGTGAAAGCAGTGCAGCGCGGCGCGCACCTGCGAGTATATGGCATGCAGATCCACAATAAAGGTGAGTAGGCAAGTCCATTGATCTCTGCTAGGGAAATATCGGCGCCTGGCGGGGCATCGCCGGCGTGACGCGATAAAACAACGCCGGCGCGCACGCAGGCCGGCTCACGCTTAAGTGTATTGGCACCTTGAGTGTGGGGTGTATTATTGTTCTTACATTACGTGCATCTCATGATTATCATGTTTGCACCAGTCACATACCTTCGTCATGCACTCACGTCCCGTAACACCAAATTCGGTAAATGCATAGCTAGCGAAACGGCCATGAGCGCATCATGAGTGTGACATGTAGTCATGTTGTTAAATGACACGCATGTCATGACTTTGATGTTAGGGTCTGTCGCTTGTGGTCGCCATGCAGTCATGTCATACCATATTAGTTTTGCAACATATCATGTGAATGAAACCACCGAAAGAGCAGCAAGACCATTACATGTAAATTATGACATTTATGACATACAAGTCATGATATTCATGGTATGACTAAACAGTTATATTCGTGATACAGTCATGGTATATCATACTAAATTTGGTATCGATACCATCATCCAACAGCCAGGAGAGCTAAAAATCGTAGGCGGCATGATAGATAGATAGATAGATAGATAGATAGATCTGTGTATCTGTCTATCTGTCTAAATATCATTCATAGATAGATAGATAGATAGATAGATAGAAAGAAAGATGGATAGATAGATAGAAGATAGATAGATAGATAGATAGAAAGATAGATAGATAGATAGATTGATAGATAGATGATAGATACATAGATAGATAGATAGATAGATGATAGATACATAGATAGATAGATAGATAGATAGATAGATAGATAGATAGATAGATAGATAGATGCTAAAAGTCACTGAAATTCACCAATAAATGCTTCGCATTTAAAATGACCGAATCAGACTTCTCGGCTGAACATGTTCACGCTCTTCATGTCCTTCTCGCTTCATACCAAGACGTATTTGACCTTTATGACCAACCACTTGGCCAGACAACCATTCTGGAGCGTCGAATCAACACCGGCGATGCCAACTCGATACAACTATGACCCTACCGTGTTTCTTCGTCTGAGAGTCAAATCATACAAGAAGTCGACAAAACGCTTGCCCGGGACATCATGGAACTTTTTTCAAGCCCTTGGGCTTCCCCTGTCGTTCTTGTCAGAAAGACAGCAGCTGGTGCTTTTGTGTGATACTTCCTTTCGATATATTCGTAATACAAGCCTCCTTTCTGAACATATCAGCAGGCCTGCTTGTCCAGACATTATACGACAAACTACTCAGAAGGCTTGGTACCGTTCGTCGCCAGACCCGCTACTGGAAGCAAGCCTACTCATATGTAGTTTCTTTTGCGGATTGGTGTGGTCTCGGTGTGCCGGAGAAATGTAAACTAGACACGACCTCTGAACAACAAGAAAAACGCATTCAACGTTGTGGCGCGGCAATCTGGAAACCATTTGCATCATAGATCAGGGCACAGCTCGGGGCTAAAGCGTGGTGACTCCTTATGCAGGCAACGCGAAAAAGGCGCCGGAAACGGCTGCCGGTCATCACAAAGCCAAAGGCTGTGGCACCAATTATGACACTGCACCTCTTCATGTCTCCTGCTGAAGCAGGAGAGGGACAGCGAAAACAAGTTGTGACAAGAATCCCACGAAGTATAAAGATGCTAGGTGCAAGGAGGCCATTTGCCTACCGTTTGTGCCCGAACATGGAAGCACGTTATTGTAACTGCAGAAATTAATGTAAGAAAAATGAAAACAAGCAGGCGAAGTAACAGATGTAACTAAGTGTACGGCACCCGAGGAGTCATCTGCAACGTTCCGTCTGTTATCGCACTCCAAATTAGCGTTGTCCACCGACACCCATTCGGTGCTAATTTTTGGCGCCTTCCTCTCCACCCCCCCCCCACCACAGACACATTACATGAAACGCAAGACAGGTAAGGTGGTAAGATGAAACTATCGCTCCCTCCCGTTTTCTGTAGCCTTAAGCAGGTGTGTGCCGAACGCAACGAAGAGTGACGCTGAGACGCGTGACTGCATGCGTGCCCGTCATTTTATGTTCTTTTTTCTAGCTGGGGACAACCATGACATTGTGTACGATGTCTGCTCAAAGAAATTGGCGGTACCTTAAGCTTCGCCTTGAAAAGTTCAACGTGATAGCAATGTGCAGCTCCAGTAGTGTTTACTTCAACCATTAAGTGCATACTTTCTATTGTGTAATGTTACTCGACAAGTTTGAAATGTCGAATAATAGAATAAAGAAAAGAAGTGTACAATTAAGGGCTCTTTTTTGTCAAACACATTATTGATATCTATACGACAATATAGCCAAGAAAAGTATATATATATAATAAGATCTAACAGATAGTTATGCCAAGGAATGTACAGGGGAAGTTATTAGTACCAATGGAATGTAAATACGATAGAAAAGTAGATGAAAAAATAACCAGCCGTGAGCTGCTCACGGCTGGTTACTTTTTCATCCACTTTTCTATCTTATTACATTCCATTGGTTCTAATAACTTCTTATGGGGCGTTTTAGAGTGGCACTCTTTTATAAAACAGGAGAGCGGTCACGACACGTCAAGTGGTAATGGCGGAACCAGTCTAAATACCCAGCCAACAAAACGTCGTCTTCTTCACCGACTGAGTCATACCCCCTGCCTTTCTGAGTAGCACTCATCTTCTTCACTACATTTTCCTCCCCTCCAGAAAAGAGCCATCCTGGCGACTCATGGGCAGGAGACAATAGAGGGATCATAATACGGTTTTAGGTGGTTTATGTGGACGGTCTCACGTCCACGGCGTCGTTGATCATGGGGCTGCTCTAGCGGCTCGACGATGTAATTGACGGGTGAAGTTTGCTTAACCACACGGTAAGGACCTTCATACTTCTACGTCAGTTTCGTTGAGAGATCAGGGCTGGTTGAAGGGATGCGAAGCCAGACAAGGTCATCTGATGCATAAGAAGCCGGAGGTGTCAGGCTATCGCGGTGGTGTTTCTGGCGTTGCTGTTCAGCCCTTGTGAAGGAGCGGGCAAGCTGACGACACTCTTCCGCGTATTTAGCAGCTTGTGACATCGTCGTCGACTCAGCAACATCCGAGTGGTAAGGAAGGATGGTGTCTAGCGTGCAAGAGGGCTCGCGATCATAAAGGAGGAAGTATGGAGAGAAACCAGGGGTTGTCTGGACAGCAGTATTATGCACGTATGTTACAAAAGGGAGAATACTGTCCCAGTTGGTGTGATCAGTTGTGACGTACATTGACAGCATATCGCCTAATGTACGGTTGAATCGTTCTGTAATGCCATTAGTTTGAGGATGATACGCGGTGGTGGTGCGATGAATGACTTCGCATTCCTTGAGAAGCGATTCGACGGCGTCCGACAAAAACACATGCCCTCGGTCACTCAGGAGTTCACGTGGTGCACCGCGACGTAAAATTATCTGATGCAATATGAAAGGACCGACGTCACTGGCTGACGCAGAAGAGAGTGGCGAAGTTCCTGCGTAGCGCGTAAGGTGATCGTTCGCGACGATTACCCAGCGATTTCCAGCCGGTGTAATCGGAAGAGGTCCATACAGATCGATACCAACACGGTCAAACGGTCGGGCAGGACAAGGTAAGCGTTGTAGTGGAGCTGGAGAACTTGGAGTGGGATTCTTCCGGCGTTGGCAAGCGAGACATGAACTTACGTAGCGACGAACGAAGCGATACATTCCACGCCAGTAGTAGTGGTGGGACAGGCGGGTGTAGGTTTTTAACATTCCAGCTTGAGCGCATTGTGGGTCGGCGTGAAAGGAGGCGCATATGTCTGAGCGGAGACGACTGGTAATGACTAGGAGCCATTGCCGTCCTTCGGAGAGATCCTTCCGTCTGTATAGCAAACCATCTGTGATAACGAAGTGCTGTATTTGACGGCGCATACCTCTAGGGATATTTTGCGAGGGAGCTCGACTCAACAAGTTGATAAGTGAAGCGATCCAAGGATCTTTTCGTTGCTCCTGTAGCATGTCGCTGACACTAAGTGCAGATACGTCGGGGGCAGGCGAAGACGGCGACTCGTGACTACATCGTAGAGGTGATCGGGACAAAGCGCCTGCGTCGGAATGTTTTTGGCCAGATCGGTAAACGACGTGAATGTCGTACTCTTGTAGCCGAAGCGCGCAACGGGCGAGCCGGCTGGTGGGATCTTTTAACGAGGAGAGCCTACATAATGCGTGATGATCTGAAACCACGCTGAATGGGCGCCCGTAAAGATAGGGTCGAAACTTGCCTATGGCCCATATGATGGCTAGACACTCTTTTTCGGTGACGGAATAGTTGGCTTCTGCTTTTGTGAGTGCACGGCTGGCGTAAGAGACGACGTACTCATCGAATCCAGGTTTACGCTGGGCGAGCACCGCACCGAGGCCAACTCCGCTAGCATCCGTGTGTATTTCCGTCGGGTCAAGAGGATCAAAATGTCGCAGAATTGGAGGTGACGTAAGAAGTTGGCGTAGGGTGGCAAATGCATCATCACAAGCTGACGACCAACTAGAAAGGTCGTTGTTGCCGGCTATAAGTGCATTCATCGTGCACTTATAGCAACATACATCTAAGCTCAGAAGCAATATGTGTCATATATTGATATTGCTCGCACATAAAAGGAAATACCGCGTCCTGTTGCACTTCGAGAGCACTGTTTTGGGTGCGCGCTGCTACATAGAGTGTAAAACGGAGATGTGCCTGTTGTAAATAGCTTTTATTGTTTTTAACCAAGTTCTACAGTGACAGTCCTGGCACTCTTCTGTTCTGATTGATTGATATGTGGGGTTTAACGTCCCAAAACCACCATATGATTATGAGAGACGCCGTAGTGGAGGGCTCCGGAAATTTCGACCACCTGGGGTTCTTTAACGTGCACCCAAATCTGAGCACACGGGCCTACAACTTTTCCACCTCTATCGGAAATGCAGCCGCCGCAGCCGGGATTTGAACCCGCAACCTGCGGGTCAGCAGTCGAGTACCTTAGCCACTAGATCACCGCGGCGGGGCCACTCTTCTGTTCTGTCTCTTTGTTAACATGCTACGATGTGGCTACGTTTTATGACCGTACCGAAAGGACAAACTTTGCATAGTCTCCGTAATTATATTTTATTATTTTATTTACTACTGGCAGCACATAAGCCAAGACAGGAGTTTGGTTACGTAACTCTCGTAACCAAAACTCCTGTACAAACGTAGTACATGCTAAAACAATGTTAACTCTGAACACTCAAGAATTGCACAGCATATCAGACTAAGAAAACAAAACATGAAACCTTATTAAAAAACCTCCTGTACAGGTCACCGATATATGTAAAATAACAGGCTCGAATACATCCCGTATACTTCACCCAAAGAAAGGAAAAACTAATCATAAGTGATATGGTACATTGAACATGTTCAGGCAACGGGTAACCAACAAGACTATCGAAGGGCGAACAAATGCTAAAGCAATACAAATCGTTCACAAATATTCTAACAAAGCCTTTTCCAAACTTTGTAGAACGGAACAATTGGACAATATTTTGAGGCAACCGATTGCAATCATCAATGCTCCGAATTAAAAAAGAATATTTAAATAAATCTGTTCCGTGGTAGATTGGTGTCTCATGATTTTAATGTTTTGTTCTGGATAAGGTAGTGTTCTCTAGTACGATGTGTTCACCTAGGTTAACTCTGAAATACCTGTTCAGTATGTCAAAAAAGAATATCAGTCGAATAAGGTGCATTTTTCTTTTCACCGTCATTATTCCGGTTTTTTCTCTAAGGTCACTGATAGACTGAGTTCTTGAATACGCGTTTGAAATGAACCGCAAGGCTTTATTTTGTGTTCGCTCACATTTTAGTGTGTTTGTTTTAGTGGAAGCTTCTATATATGACTAGCGTAAGTCAGTACTGGTACAACTGTCATGTTGTATACAATTGCTTTAGCCTCCGGAGTTGCATTGTGCAGTTTTCGTCGTAATGACCAAAGTTTGCGCATGGCTCTATTACAAGCATCATCGACGTGTACTGACCAGTTAATGTCGTGTGCGAAGCGAATACCTAGGTATTTAACAACTTTAGCTTCAGTTAGCAGTGTGCCTTTAATACTGTACGAAAAAGATAGCGGGCTTTTTTTACGTGTCATACGCATGAAAAGTGTTTTGGATGCATTCAGCTGCATTCGCCATTCATTGCACCAAGCATTATTTTTTGTAGATGGTTATTAGGAACCAGTTGGTCGTCAGAGAAGCAACTTAGTGCATACACGACTGTATCATCTGCATAATGTTTTGTAGCTACTCGCTGTAGAAAGCCTTCACCCATATCACTAATGTAGACAGAAAAAGTGTAAAGAGCCTATAACGGACCCTTGCGGCACACCTCATCAGACCAGTTTATGGGCACTGCGAACATTATTGATTTCAACAAACTGTTCTCTGTTAGACAAAGCCGCCTCTATTCAATTTAGTAGTTGACTATCACCAAGAAAACAGCACAATTTCATAAGCAACATCTTTGTAATATTTTGTGAAGCGCTTTCCGAAAATCAATAAATATGGTGCCAGTTTGACCCTTTTCATCAGTACACTGACGGATTTCATGTGTAGGTATTCATTTTAATCAATCTCTTTTGATCAAAACTATTTGTATTAATACACAGTTGCACTGGGCTGGGGTGTCAGCATATTTATTTTGAACACCTTCCTCCTCTTCGTCTTCCCTTCAACCCTGCCTAACGTCTACGTACACTCCTCCCTCTTTGGAGACTCATCCCCCTTGGGGTGATACACTAAGACGTTTCAAATGATCGCAAACTCCAACACACCGTCATCGTTGGTGTAACCGACCCTTTTGAGAACGCCATGTTGCACTGCAAATTGCATCACGCAATAAGGTCTCATGTACACCTGCTTCGTGCCGAGAAGGCCTTTTCTGACGAGCGCTAGATCGTTCAGTTGTATCTGAGGTACCCCGTGTTGTGGTGGCGGTCGAAGTTTCTCTTCATATTTTCCCGGTGTTGCTGGTAGGCTTCCAAAGTGTTTCGTTTTTCGTACAATTGCAGGCAGTCAGCAATCCACAGTTCTTGATCAGAAGGAAGCACGGGTGCCTTTCCGCAAGCTGCAAAATATGGGCTACAGTCGATGCTCGCAGTATGCGACCGATTGTGATGAGCAACAGCTGCCTCCAAGTGGCACTTCCATCCGCCCTTAAAACGTGGGTACATTGAAATGAACTGCTTCAAATTCCCAATGATTCGTTCAGCCATGCCATTTCTTGCGGGATGGTACGGAGCACCACGTCGCAACACAACTCCTCGTTCCTTCGACCAATCTTGAAAACGCCGACATAGAAACGCTGCTCCATTAGCTCATAACACTATCACTACTTTCGTATTCATGAACATCTCTCGGCTCAAAAGAGTGATCACACTATTTGCGTCTTCCCTTCCCGGCCGTTCAGCTACTATTCTTGTGCACTGGTCTATTGCCACTAGGAAAGACTGCGTTTTTCTTACTCCTGCAGCCTTCTTCTTGAGATATGCGAAATCAGATGAGTGACTTCAAACGGTACGTCGCAATGTTGAGGCAGAACCATCTCGTCAGTTCTCTGATGGGTACTTTGCTTTGTGAACTTGACATTCATGACAAGACTGTCCATACCTTTGAACGTCCTCTTTCATGTGTTTCCGCTGGAAACGCTGACGAATCTTTTTATATGTCCTCCAAAGCCGTCGTGTCCCCCTGAGTGCGGGGAGTCGTGATAGAGTTCCGAAATTCAAGGCACCATTGTTTCTGGGACAGTGAACTTTCTGTTGTGGAACTTGAGTTCTTCAGTTCCCGTCCACAACAAAGCTGCGTTGATATTTTTCTGATCAGGAATTACGGCAAGTCTTGAAAACACATCTGCATTCCTGGGGTGTTCTCCAGGCCTGTGGTGGACCATGAAAGTAAACTGCTGGAGTTCACTCACCCACCTGGCGTTTTTTCCTTCAGGTTCGGTGAGGTTAAGGATAAACGTTGAGGCTTGGTGATAAATAAAGAGCGTGAAGCTCCTGTATGGTCTAAAATAGCGTACGACCATTAGGACTGCCTAGGCTTCCTTCTCTGTAGTCGTATAGTTCAGTTGCTTTTTCGAAAGGGTGTACGAATAGTACCCGATGACAATCTGTTGGCGACTCCGTTAAGAGTTGGTATCTCTCTGGTAAAGCACTGCAGCTGTGCCATAATAGGTAGCATCGGTGTTCAGTTCAAAGGGTAATCCGAAGTCAGGAAGAATCAGAACCGAATCCGACGAAATATTGGTCACAAGGCTGTGATAAACGAATTCACACTCTGCAGTCCACTGAAATGACACATTCTTCATAATCATTTCTGCGAGGCATTTGGTTTTTGTCGCATCATCACTAATAAATGGCCAGAAACGCCCTGCAAGAACCAGAAACACCCAAAGAAAGCGCAAGTCATACAGCTTCTGCATTTTTGCGATTCGTTTGACTGATTCCACTTTTGTTGTCTTAGTTTGGCCGTCAAATATTGCTCCAAAAGCACAACTTTATTTTAGAAAAACTCACTCATCTTGTCATTAATTTTGAGCTAGTCGTCACAAAGTGGTTGAAGTACACTACCCAAATGATTTGAGTGCACTTCCTCGTTGCGGGAGTAAACTAGTATATCGTCTACGTAGACGTTACAAAACTTCCCGAGAAACGATCGCAAGACGTCGTTCTTCATTTTCTGGAACCAAGCAGGTGAGTGGTTCCATCCGAATGGGAGTCGGTTTTACTCATAGATGTCAAAGGACGTGTTGAAGGCAGAATATTTCTTGCATTTTTTTAGAAAGTGTGACTTGCCAAAATCTTTTACATAAGTCAGTGTGCAAGAAAACTCTGCAGCCACCTGTGTCATCTATCATAGAGTCTATACGTGGCATACGGAACAAAAAAAGCTCAATCTGCCTAATAATTTGTCTGTAGTCCTTGCCGATTCGAAGACTTCCATCTCCTTTGGTGCAATGGTGATGGGCGAAGCGAACGTAGGCGTGAATGGACGGATGACATCCACATCCAACATTTTGTGAATCTCGTTCTGAAGCCACACACTCTTCTCTCGTTACATATTTAGGCCTTTTTTTGTCACCGTCATCGTATCACTTAGCTTCAATTGTACCTGAAACTTTGTAGTTGCCGCAGGATAACCTTTCAAGCAAAGCTACTCCGGGGTAAATGTCTAACATCTTCACCTAACGATGGCTTTCGTGGAGTCCTTGAAAGCGAAACTGTAGCGTTGCTACTGCGGTGCTTTTCTTCTGAGGCAATTTCTTCTGTCTAGTAGATGTAAGACGAAGTGCACTGATGACTGGACGTGAAAGGAATAATTCATACGGCACTCCATCGAGTACCAGTGCTTGCGCAGTGACAGTGTTGCCGTGACACAATATAGTTACACAAGTCCATTTATCGTGAACCATCTTGGGTCCTCGCATTTGTATTTGATTCTGAAGTTCCCGACTTTAAGCATGGATGATAAGTGAAACCACAGACGTCTCAGGCAAAGATGAGTCCGCCAGCTGTAGCAACCGCCTTTTCTCATAAAAATGGTTGTGTGCAGATCCAGACCTGTATTTGAACGGGATTGCTTCGTCCCATAGCAACACCTTGCTTGCGCTGAAGGAGCTCAAAAAGCATGCTTTCCACTCCATCCGTGGTTTGTTGCTATGAGCGTTGCCACGCCATTCGTACCAAGTCTTGGCTATGCCCGATCAGAATAATCTCATGTTTTTCACTTCATCTTCGTCACTGTGTTAGTAGTTTTTATTGCACGCATACTCGTAAACGTTAGCCAGGACTCGGGACTACTAGACTCTTCATCAAACATCGTCTGGCTTTACGTGTTCGTGAATCGGTCTGCGAAATCTTTCCATTACGTTTACAAGCAAGCGCATTAGATCATTTTTCTGCCTATTCGTTTTTGGTGCAGTTCGATAAACTTGTTGATCATCTGCACGGAACTGTCCGACGAAGCAGCGGTAGCAGGCTTCGCACCGTTTGTTACTGGAGCCAGCACAAAAATCTCATAGTCTTGAAGTTTCATGTTGATCCTCACCGTTCTTTTAGCAAGTAAATGGTGAGAAGTGAGCTTTATTTCGGTGCTTATATAGAAAACAAATGTGTCAGTGCTCACTGCTTCCGGAAGAGCTAGTTCCTCTTCATCTTGAGGCGTTGCAATCAAGATTCGAATGCCACCGCGTTGATTTGCTCTAATGGTGAAGTCCACCCAGATCTTGAGTTGAATGTCCACACAGAAAGTATACGCGGCTGCGCCAATTTGTTATAATACACAGTTACACTAGGCTGGTGTGTCAGCCATCTTCTTTATTTTGAACACCTTCCTCCTTTCGTCTTCCCCCCAACCCTGCCTAACGTCCACGTACACAATTTGTTTGTTTTTTTCTGAGTTGATTGAGTTCTTCGGTAGCAGTCACTTGAAGATTGAGTTCTTCGGTAGCAGTCACTTGAAAATTTTGCTTCATTTTGAAGGCAAGTGCGAACAAGAGATACAGCAATGAGATTTTTTTTTCTATCCTGAGCGACAATTGCAATTGTGAAACGCGAAAGTCCTGTGGTTACGAATGCGTTGAACAAGTAAATAGGATTATTCCCTCTTTTTCTCATCTCAATGGCTGGTCGCGATGATTGTATTACGCTCACACCGCATATCGGCATCTCGATGTGTCTACGCTTTCTCTTTTTCATTAGAGAAGAATAAGAACTCTTCAACAAAAAGCGTAGAAACAAAAAAGGGACAAGAAAGGTAACATAGACAAGCACAGCCTTCTGAATGAGGATTTAATGAAAAAACGAACTTGCGCATATCTCGGCATACCACATCAACTGAGAGAGCAAACAAATTGTGTAGCTATTGTAATAGGTAAGGCAGAAATACTTGGTGGACATGACGAAACCCGTGACAAAGTGCACAAAAAATGCATATAAACCGATATAGGCCCTGATCAATGCTGTCAAGAAAAGTTGCTCTTGTGGTGCAAAAAAAAAATGCCGAGGAATTGCTATCATAGTTACCTTTGGCGATAATCGAGGCCTCGGCGATCACTCTGGCTTCGTCAATAGCCCAATCTCTAACTTTGCTTCAGGTATAAGACGTCTATCAGCCGTTCATTCTACGGTTCTTGCGAGGAGAGCGAATGTTCTTTGCACCGTCAAAGGACGTAACGCATAGACTACATAAGTTATTCCGCTGTTGGTAAGTGCGAACTTGAATGTTTTCGAGAAGCCACTTTAAGGCTATGCGTAAATGCACCAGCGTTTTGATTATATGAGTATGTCGAATAGATAGTTAAAATTGCCTAAGGTACGTTGCCAGGCATTCGTACTGACATATAGCGCACTACAACAAGGGCACAGAGGAGACACACACACAAACGCAGCTCCTAACTTGAAGCTAATGTTTATCAGCGATCCCACATGCTATTTGTACATTAACAATAGTTCAATAAAAGATCAAAGACACCGTCTCACGCACGTGTCATGGTTGATTAAGACGATCTGTGATCGGTGCCGAAGATTAAGTAATGTTTGCTGGGTTTTACTGATATACTGTTATTGTACAAATTGCATGTGTGATCGCGAATAAAACAGTAGTTCTAAGTCAGCGCTCTGCGTATGTATCTTCTGTGTCTCCTTAAGTGGTGCGCTATATATCCATATGAAAGATGGTTAAAGCTCATAAAAGCACAGATATTGCATGCTTCATCGAAAAAGAAAACTTATCATCAGCTCCTGGCATCGCGGCCGTTGGTGTCAACGAGACCAATACAAACACCTGTTCAACGCATGATATCGTCACCTGGTGAAAATCCAGCCGATCGCGGAGGCCACGCAAAGCCATTTGAAGTACAAAAAACTGGTTGTGTTTCACATCGTGGAAGCAATGCACAACCACTTAAGATACTGGGAATGTTTGGAGGGAGTTGACGGAAGGATAGAAGATGGGTGCAATTGAGGATTCATATTTTAATGATATGTATTTTAATCTACAGCATGAAACGTGGGGGTCAAACGTAAAGCTAAAAGTCTTTACAGATTTTAAGCAAATGATGCAAAAAAATAAATATGAAAATATTTGTGTAGGTCAACACGTCCACACGCATAGTACACAAAAAGTGCCCTTATTCATTCCCATACCTTATAGATAACAAATGCTTAATGAATGCCACCGAAGTTGATTATCAAGGAATATAGATATCACAGAAATTATCCGGGAGCGTACACATCAAGAAAAATGTTTGGTAAAACGCATAAGGGGATGATTTGTTTCCCGAGCAAATATATAGAGGATGCAGAAGCCCATGTGAAAATTACTTTTACAGAACCTCTGTGAGATTGTTTTTATAGTGCAGAAACATTTGTGGTATAGAGCCTCCACCACAAAAAAATCTCAAAAGACAATCAGAAAGAATCGGAGGTCCGCGGTCGGACTCATATGCTCCTGTTATCTAACGAGTCATTCAGTGACACAAATTCTCCTTTCTATTCCCATCAGCATGTTAGGAACTCACAGGCGCAAATATTCGGAGAAACATTTTTTTAAGTATTGTAAGGTCAAATGAACAATACCTACAACCACCAGGTAAAGCGAAGCGCCGAAATCACAATCAGGAAATTCAAGCGTGCAGCGCTTCCGGACGTGTGTTGTGAGAATGATTTGTGAAAACTCAAACAAACGTAAGATACTACTGTGCCGCTTCATCTCGATCCATCCTGTATATTTGTGTTCTCGAATGATGTTATTTTTATTTTATATTTTAATTTAGAACTGTAATAAGAACCATCGCAAAGTAGTTTGCAGTAATAATAATAATAATAATTTTTTGTTACTTTGCAAAAGCGTCAACACAGATGCTCGCCACGACTACATTGGGCTTGAAGGTCAGAGCCAGCAGGCAGCATACATGTGTTTTTTGTAAATAAATAATAAAATGTGTATATTCACTGGAAAGAAACACAACCTGAAACGTTGACCGCTTCGCTGCAAGTGTCGTCGAAAGACGATAGTTTTCTGGCAGCCGTCATTTCCGTGCTTAGCGTTGCATTTTGAAGCAGTAGGAGAAACACTAGGGTCTGCAGAATCACGTTTTATGTACTTTCTTATAAAGAAGCACAGCACCTGAAGCTTACACTCTCATTCAGGTGCGGGATAACAAACGGCACATAGGCGGCATGCCCCTGCGTATTGACTAAAATCTTGGCAATAGGGAGCCCAGCAATAAAACATACCCGTGACGTTCGCGTGGCGTGGAAGTCACGCATACAGCCGGTAAGAGCAGGCGCAAGAAAAGAAAAAAAGAAAAAACTGGAGAGCCGCCATCTCTGTCACACTAGTATGGCACCAGGAACCAGCATCAACTTACGCAGATCTGTTCAGCCACAACCGCGAACGAGGAAAAAAAAAGTAGAAACGCCCCCACCACTGCCATGCCAGCTGGGCGCCCGGCACCAGCATCTCGTTCACCGTCGCCTGCATGCCGTGGCCTTTATGAGTCGCCATTTCTTCCCGCTGTCTTGTGATAGTCGTTTTTCTATAAGATGGTCTGGGACAGAAACATTTTGCAGTACTATAGGGCACACCTTATTCAAGCTATCATATATGTCTCTGCATTTAGGCATACACTGAGATGTGCAGTTCCATTATTACTCTTTTACTTCAATAATTGAGCACAAACCACTTTCCGTTCATCATTTGTCGAGGTATGATATTGTGTCATGCACTAAATAAAAGAGTACTAGTGCATGTGCGACAGCTTACTGAAACACTAGCGTATGCATTTTGATGCTCATTTTCTACGAAACAAGTTGAACTGCTAATTTTAGGAAAGCATGGCAAAAAAAGAAACTAACCGAAGTCCGCGAGACAGAAAAAGATCAAAAGTTAAAATCGATTGTTCGATGTTTGATTAGCGGTTGCGTAATTTGATGATCATCATCAAGTACAGAAGTCAAGTGCGGAAGTCAGCAGGAGAGCCCCGCCGTGGTGGTTTAGTGGCCAAGGTACTCGGCTGCTGACCGGCAGGTCGCGGGCTTGAATCCCGGTGGCGGCGGCTGCATTTCCGTAGGAGGCGGAAATGTTGTAGGCCCGTGTGCTCAGATTTGGATGTACGTTAAGGAACCCCAGGCGGGCGAAATTTCCGGAGCGCTCTACTACAGCATCTTTCATAATCATATGGTTATTTTGGGACGTTAAACTCCACATATCAATCAATAAATTGAAGTGAGCAGGAGAGCGTATGTCACCGACATTTGCTCACTCTTTTGAATATTAAGCGCAGTTCTGATATTCCAGCATGTATTTGTAACAGTGAACCATGACCAAGACAACTAGTGTACTGCTGCGAAGAAAATGTAGCAGCTATAAAAGTTCCCATTTTCTAAAGAACAACTGCTAACAGTAACAATGAATATATTGAGGTTCGTTCTGCTCCATTTGTTGACACCAGTTGCACGTCGACGCTTGCGAAAGAAATGTGCAGAGGCATTATTTATTTCGAGGAAGACCGACCTGTCCGCCGCTTATTTGTGTACGACATACTTGACCTTGGCGGGCGTTTCGGCAGTCACTTGAACAGTGGTGTGATGCTGAATAAAGGTAATAGCAGCCACTCGCCAAAAATAAGATCAGTTAAAGACAGAAAATGAGTAAAAACCACTCTATATAGCAAAATATTGCGCATAAATTTTAATTGCAGAAATAAGTATTCGTTGAATGCTAAAAAGGTGCGGCTGCTTCAGCGTGCAGCTCACGGCAGTTTGCGCGTACGAAATGCAAATGTTAGGGTAGGCACGCTAAAATAACCATGCAACGTTTACGTGCGAAAGCGCACTGTCTTCGAAGAGCTGAGAACAGGCCAATCTCACTGACACGCGTGTATTTCCCGACACAAATCAGCGAAATTTTTCATAGCACACACACGTGCGAGAAACATGCGGAAGTTTCGACAGCTGAACACAGACTTTTCTACGAATATCGGTGAGCGTAACACCCGCAGTTGATGGGGTAGCACTAAAATGACGCACAAACAACACACGTTAATCATTCTTGTGGAATGGCGCACCATGAACCGAAGTCGGAGCCGAAAGCACTCACCGTGGTTGTCTCGAGTTCATAAAGCCCTACAAACCATTCGCTGATCAAATGCATGCACATGACAAGACAACAGTTCAAGGTTCCGAAGACGGTTTGCGAAAATTCACTTGTTAGATATTTACCCCTGCACAAAGACTCGTCTTCATGCGGTGGCGCTGTGGTGCAATAGGCAAGACATCTGCTTCACGTGCATGTGGTCCCGAGTTCGTTTCTAGGGCTGTTCTTTGCATGTTAACCTCGCAAACATAGGTGATGGTGATACTAATCGTTTTCTAATTACCGTTGTAGGTGTAATATACGCCGCACTCTCGGCGAGAAACTGCTCTCAAAAGCGTAAAATTATGCTTCTTTACCGCTACCTAATCAGGGCCGGGCCGCCTACGGAAATGTCACGCCTAAACACAGGCCGTATCTTGCGAGGAAAAATTTCTCCTTAAATCACGGCTATTCTTGGGGCCGCTTCAAATCGGGCCGGTTTCTCTGGGACACGGCTACAAAGCTGCATAGAAGGGGCGATAATTTGACATGATTTCCTACCTACGGGCGTGGGGTTTAACTAAGAGTGTACGTACTAATGCTGCGGCTCAGATATGCGTAATATTTCTTTTTTTGATAGACAATGTTCACAAGTATGAACACAACCACCGGATTAAGATGGCTGGTCCTTTAGCGAGGTCTTAAATGTCGGCTAGGTGGCCGAGTCAAGCGAAAGTAAATTGAAAGCAATTTCTTTATTCAAGTATCGTGTCTGCGGCCCACAGGACGGCCTATGCTCCCCCTTAGTAGAGTACCGAGTACTCAAAATCGTTAACCACTTTTTCTAATCACGCTGTAATAAAACCTTCCGCCTTTGAGTCGTCTTAGGCAAGCGCGAATTTGGCCCTGCGAGCATTTTCTCATTATTTCGAATCGTAATTGGTCACCTAATTCTTGGTTTAGGGTAGATAGCTTCGACTGGTTTAAGTATATGCATACACGTAGCCATTCGAAGATTAAATTGGTTTAGAATCTACGTTGGCCTAGAATTCGCATAATGCTCATTGTTTCATGCTAAAATTGCCGGATGGCTCGTATAGCCGAACGAATATTACCAGTGCACTGAAGAATAACATTGATTTGCGACGTGAAAGACAATAATAAAAAGAATAAGCACGTTATAAATGAGGTTGCGCTAGAAGTGATGGTGGTGCTGCCGAAGAAGAAAACGTTCAAAGACACTATTACCCTTGACTTTTATCGTTACAAGAAAGCTCGCTTTCAACACATCTTTTCATTTGTAGTTATTCAACGCATAGTGGCCTCATTATTACAAAATTCCATTTAACAAAATGTTTTGATAGTGCCTCGGCGTCGCAAACGTAAATGTCACAATACATCTGTCTCTGTGGTAAAAAAACGCTGCCCTGGAGAGTGTGCGTCACGCTTTTACGTAGAAAATCGGTGTGCGGGGCTGATTTAGGATTTCAAGGTGCGCGGGAACCATCATGACGGTGATAGCGGTAAAACTATGAGCGTGCCTATGCGCGTGCTCGTGCGCGTACCACGTGAAAAAGCTCCCGAGCCACGGGGACAGCTCGGCTAACCCCAGAGAGCAGAGAGCAAGGAAAGGTTCGGGCCCCACCCCGGCTGCTTGTTTTGACCCTCCGTGTCCGGGCCTCGTCCCGGCGTTGAAGTCCTCGGGTGCTTCCTGGACTGGGCATCGCCCCACCTCGCCCCCACGTTGGTCTGAAGCGGCATTCGTCACGGCCAGCCACTGTTCTGGTCTCGGAGCGAGACGCTGTCCCAGGTCTGTTCGCGGCAGACGGGCGGTACGCTGTTCTCGGTGGTGTACAGGCAAGCCCAGGCGTTGACCACCGTACTGGGATGCCCCTGGCGGTTATCTTCTAGACCGGGCCCCGCCTCGGTACGAACTCCGCAACCACAAGGCACACTGCCTCCTGACTACCAGAGAGCTCAAAGTCAAGCGCAACGTTCACGCCCAAGAGTAGAATGTGAGTGGACTAACAAGAACATTAACTCCCTTTCGCGTAGGACCGTGAACGCGTGTATATATGTGTGAGTTTATGCTGTGTGTATCCTTTTGTCCGTCTTCGTGTATATAAAAGTCTCTCGTTGTCCTCGAACGTCCTCTGTCCTCATCTGGCTAACCTGTGCCCACAGTTGCCCACAAATTTTAGCGAGCCTTGCCAGGAAAGATCGGCCTTACTTTCTTGCCGAGAGCCAGACGGGCGGAACGAACCGATGGATTTAGAGAAATTGCACGCGATCGGAACGGACATGGGCCTTGCCAGGATCGGCACTCAACATCTTTCAGGCGAGAAGTGGTCGCACACAGGATGTCTGTAAACGTGCAAAGACTGCTTTGTATTGGAGAGGAGGTTGGGTGGTCTTGCGCCGACTTAGAGCGAATGTTGCAAGAAGACCTTGATGAGGAGCAAAAGAGAATTGGTTTCGAACTGTGGTACATGTGCAAAAATGGCAATGAGCGTGTGCGTTTGCGACACGAAGGAGAGAAGCTGTTGTCTGAGATCAGCACAGCTATTTTGGAAATCCGAGATTGCAAATAGGGTAGCGCTTAAGGAGGTTAATGAAGAGGACCAAGTCAATAATCTCAAGGATGAGATAGTTATCCATGATGTGGACACAAATCTGTCAGGTACACCCAAAAAAGTGTGTGTTGGAGAAAGTGGTGATGTAGCTCTGGGTACACGGTCTGCTAGTGAATGTGTTAAGCAGACATGTGATAGCATTGAAGGTGACGAAAGTATAGAGCAGCATGGCCTCTGCAGTGGTCAGCTGAAACCTCTCGGCCATACAAAGAGCACGTCATGCGCATCTGAGACTCTTGCTTCGGAGCCCAACGAAAAGCGAGTGGCATTGAAAATCCCTAAAACAGAGTCAGAAGATGACCATAATTCGAGCAAGAGGGGCCAGAACTCCAAGAGTAGTAGTGGAGGTAGGAATGCTGTGAGCCCAAAACATGGTACTCCGTACCATGCGGAGGCAAATGAACTTCGAAACAACCGAAAGATGTGGCGTGCTTTGAACTACGTAGCCTGGCGCTCAGACCCCGATGTTTGGATCGAACATTGTTCCATCTACGTAAACATCGGGAAGCCACCGCGGTACACAGAAGCAAATAAGAAGAAAGAGCTCTGGTTCTGCGCTAGTACATGGAAGAAAAGGAGAAAGAATACAAACCTGGTTGACCGATTCTGAACTGAACAGCGACACGACAATGGACGTCGAACTGCATGCGGAACCAATTCCCCGCGCTGACATAATGTTTGCCCGACTTACTGGGCGTCGATGCTTCCAAGCTTGACTCGACGAATTCATCGTGCTGCCCGGTGCCTGTGTTCGCCGCAACGGCATGAGTGAGTGGTCGTTGGCCTAGACATCGGGTCACGAGCGTGCGGTGCCGTGCCTTCCGTGTGTGGACGCCCTTGGTACATCGTCAAAGACAAAACATTATCATCGTTGAATGTGTTCAGTTTATGCGTATTGTGTCAGTTGTCTATGTCTTTCAGTTGTGCTCCGTCTTACTTGATAATGTATTTTCTGTGTTCACGGTCACGGCTCTGCGCGTCCGAGTTCCTGGGTCCACGAACAACCACAGTCACCGAGAATAATTCTCAGCTAAGTGAAACCAGCTGTACGCTTTTAATATGGCAACCTAAGAGCTGAAATGTTATTTCAAGGCACATGAAGTCGAGTTACACTTGAAAAGTGTACAGATTCTTTTAGGTGTGGCGCAATCTTGTCACATATTTTTGCCTTTTTTATTATTATTTATTTTTTTCACTGTCATCCGTCGATGTGGATGGGCGATGATAAAGAATACCGCTGCCAAAGTGCGCTTTTATGCCGGTAAATCCTTGAGTGTATATTACAGTGCCCTATGGTGCCGGCGAGATACTTGGACATTCCAGTCTACTCTATGAATATGCCTACCCTTTTTACCCCACCGTTTCGCTGTTCTTGAACTGGGGGGGAATATGTGGTAAAAAAACGCTGCCCTGGAGAGTGTGCGTCATGCTTTGACGTAGAAAATCGGTGTGCGGGGCTGATTTAGGATTTCAAGGTGCGCGGGAACCATCATGATGGTGATAGTGGTAAAACTATGAGCGCGCCTATGCGCGTGCTCGTGCGCGTACGACGTGAAAAAGCTCCTGAGCCACGGGGACAGCTCGGCTAACCCCAGAGAGCAGAGAGCAAGGAAAGGTTCGGGCCCCGCCCCGGCTGCTTGTTTTGACCCTCCGTGTCCGGGCCTCGTCCCGGCGTTGAAGTCCTCGGGTGCTTCCTGGACTGGGCATCGCCCCACCTCACCCCCACGTTGGTCTGAAGCGGCGTTCGTCACGGCCAGCTGCTGTTCTGGTCTCGGAGCGAGACGCTGTTCCAGGTCTGTTCGTGGCAGACGGGCGGTACGCTGTTCTCGGTGGTGTACAGGCAAGCCCAGGCGTTGACCACCGTACTGAGATGCCCCTGGCGGTTATCTTCTAGACCGGGCCCCGCCTTGGTACGAACTCCGCAACCACAAGGCACACCGCCTCCTGACTACCAGAGAGCTCAAAGTCAAGCGCAACGTTCACGCCCAAGAGTAGAATGTGAGTGGACGAACAAGAACATTAACTCCCTTTCGCGTAGGACCGTGAACGCGTGTATATATGTGTGAGTTTATGCTGCGTGTATCCCTTTGTCCGTCTTCGTGTATATAAAAGTCTCTCGTTGTCCTCGAACGTCCTCTGTCCTCATCTGGCTAACCTGCGCCCACAGTTACCCACAGTCTCCTCGTAAGCGGAGCGGACGGGTGAGCAGACAGCACTTTGCCGTCTCACGCGAATTCGTGCGCGAACGTGACGACGACAATCTGTGCTCTCAGACCTAACTCAAGGCGGCACTGTTACATGCGCTATCAATACACTTGCACTTTGTTTTATTTCACATACAGTGGCACGAAATGGCACGTCACCTTTTACAGTTTTACGATGTCGAGCCTAAAATAAATAAACTAACAGCATGGCACGTCGAGGAGCAGACAAGAATCAAAGTAGGCTTAGGCAGAACAGGCGGCTCTAAAAAATGGGGTCGTATGCTTCATTTCCTGCTATTCGCCACCCTCGTTCACAGTCGATGGAGAAACAGAACCTACCCCGACTCTTTTACTTTTTCGGGTGTTTTCCACGCCATTTTGGTCCTTTCTCTGGGCTCTCAAAGATCGCGACTGATTTTCGGAGCCTCTTTGGTCGTTTACGACCCACCGTTGTCTCTTTTATTGAGAGCGGGCAATGTCAATTGGCACGCCATAATCGTTAGGCCTACTTGGCGCGCTGCCGTTGGAGAATGAATGCTCAGAGCACGCCTCTGAATACTATTAGCCTCGCCAAGAGAGCGCGCCGTATAAAACGTTGCTTCAGTGTGCCATCAAGTATTTGCTTGTGTTTACATTGAAGGGTTTGAGGTCTTTGCATTATTTCACGCTTCTATTCGAGCGAATTTTAAGGGAGACTCAGTCGACGCGAGGAAAAAAAAGTAGCTCCTGGGAGATCGGCCAGATCTTTTCATTGCATTCGATGGTTTACTGCATCGCGTGAACCGTCTGTCGATTCCCTGTGGACATTGAGTGTCTTGTGAAACCTTGCGTTTCGTTCGTCTCCATTGCACTGACACACACACACACACACACACACACACACATCGCGTAACCGAAATGCGTCAGTATAAATTGCATCTGCTATTTTGGTGTTGTCTGTTTCTATACATATGCACTTTCATGATAGTGGTTGGTGCCAGCATTTTTTGGCTTTAGTTTCTTCTTTGCTTCTACACAATGTATTTTGGAAGGTTTCCTTAAAATCTTAAAGATCTTTGCCCTTTTATTGCCGCTGATATACAAGCTGGCTTCTTGAGAAGGGCGACAAGAAAATGATAATCACTTTAGAAACAGTGCTCGTTCTTTTTTCACTACTTATTGAATTTGTTATGTATTAGTAATAGCGATATTTACCCTGTTGACAAAAGTGGAATATACTTTGCTCCGAAAGCATGGCGCAGTTCTTTTACAGCGACAGCCTTTATGAGATAACTTTACGGGTCCTCCGCGGCCGCCGGTATCCGCAACCACATCAGGTGAAAAAAAAACCTAGCGCTAATGGCACAGTGGGGCTTGAACCCGCGTCCGCTAAGTGTCATCCCAATATTCTACCACTGAGCAACACACCGTTTTTTTTAATTTTTGAGCTACACACTGAAGCTTGTAATTTGCTGTCAAACTTGCCTTAGGCAGGCTTGATGTCGGGAAAGCAATCACGTTAATACGACTTATAAAGCGTTTTACAACAGCGAAAGAACAATCAGTCGTCACACAATGCAAATAGCGTTACGAATAGGCCGTCAAATGTTCCAACCTATTACAAAAGTTTGTTCTTGTTTCTGTATCAACTGCGGTGCATACCAACTTCAGCCATAATTCCTCATAGTCGTCAGCCAATGCATGGACAATTGGCACAAAATTCCTTGCAAGTGTTTAGCGAATACCACGCTTCTCAGAAGAATGGCGAAAAATAGCATTGCGAATGCTGGCCTACTACCCAAATGTTCATTATTATTGCCCTAGTGAGAACCAAGCTAGTGTGCTCGCAGTAGTTCCCCAATGAGTGTTTTGAAAGGGTTTTGAAATGCCGCTCTTCAATCTTTCGCTCTGATTGTGCTGCGCCTACCGCACAGGCCTGGCGTTTTTTAGGGGCGAAGATCCTTGTAACGGCACCTGTTCGTCCCTCGTAGCCGTTGTAGTGTGTAAAAAGTACAACATTTTGACCTCCAAGGTGTTCCTGGTTAGAGATTTCGTCTGTGCGTTGTTAATGAAAAACAGTGCTCAGTGTACATGCCAATAGCTACTAATGGGGAATGAGAGACTGGAGCATTTGGGTTTTAGTTAACGCGCACGCTGCGATCCCCATTAGCAGCCATTGGCATGTACATTGATCACTATCTGACAAGAAGGGTTGCTACGTTACACTCTCTTGGTATAACCTCCTTAGCTTTAGAAAGGTTTAGCGACCGTTGAGCCACATTGCCATGAATAGAGTGAACTAGTATATACCATGAACTCGAGGTGGTTAAAGCTGAGAAGTAACCTGAAGCGCAAGGTGTATGAAAGTGTGCGTGTGCCACCTCTCGTTTAGTCCTCGGAATGTCCGCTGGATGGTGGTGCTTCTATATGGGGAATATATGATGAAAAGATGCGAGATGGTGGTACTTGGAGTGTTGAATAGATGGACGAACGTACACATTGACAGATGCACGGATGGACGCATGGACGGTCACACAGACGGACGCATGGACGGACGGCAGCAAGAACAAATGAACGGACGAATGCTGCTCCCCACTCTCCACCATTCACTCCGTGGATATGCTGCCAATTTTTTTTCTGGTATTTGCCTAAGAAGCAATAACCAATGCGTGTATAAGGACGCGTTCATTATGTGGCACAAATTATATATTGATATTTCGGAAATAAAAGCTGAGCGTGGCATGCAACCCACATCATCTTCTCTGAAAAGACTTTAAGCATGATAGATCGTGATAGAGAGTGATAAAACAACAATAAAATTAAGACTAAGAGAAAAAGAAACAAAACTAACATTGAACTCAATTTCACGCCTCTAAAATCAGAGTAAATAACGAAGTCGACAAGCAGGCAACATATTATCATTCATAAATAACAAAGAAAAATGCCGATGATCGCGAACGTTGACTGAGTTCTTTCTTCATCATTTCTATCCTACATCTTGTTTTTATTTATCTTTTCCTGTATTGCCACACTCGTATCTCCTTTACTTTCTGAGTGCCAGCCAGTGGGGTAAAGGCGGCACCAGTGGAGTGAAGGCCGCGGCCGATGCCGCCTTCACCGCACTCTCCACTACGCCTCTCCGGTTCTACGCCTTTCCACTCTCTCCTACGCCACTCCTTGAACACCGCTGTTCAAGTGTCTCCCCCAAATAAATAATCCTTCTGAACATCTCTTTCGCACACGTCTGCGTGCAGTTGGGGTCAAGAAATGGTGCAGAACAAACCTCAAAATCTTTATTGTTACGCATGCAGTTGCTCTTTAAATAATGGTGATTTTTATAGCTGGTACGTTATCTATACAGCAGTACACTGGTTGTCTTGGTCGCGGTTCATTGTCACAAATCCATGCTTGAATATGAGAACTGTACCTAATATTCAAAAGAGTGAGCAAATGTCGGTGACATATGCTCTCCTGCTGACTTTTGCACCTGACTTCCGACTTCTGTACTTGATGTTCATCATCAAATTACGAGACCACCGATGCAACAACCAATCAACTATGAATTTCGATCTTTCTCTGTCTCGCTGCCTTCGGTTTGTTTCTTTTTTGCCCTGCTTTCATAAAATCATCAGTTCAACTTGTTTCGTAGAATACAAGCGTCAACGTACATAAACCAGTGTTTCGGTAAGCTGTCGCGCATGTACTAGTACTTTTTTTAGTGCATGACACACTGTATTACCTCTACAACTGATAAACGGAAAGTTGTTAGTACACTTTTATTGAAACCAAAAGAGTAACACTAGAACCGCACATCCCAGTGTTTGCCCAAATGCAGGGAGATGTACGATATCTTGAATAAAGTATATTGTAAGGCACTGAAAAACGTTTCCATCCCCGACCACCTTGTAGAAAAATTACCATCACAAGACAGCGGGACGAAACAACGACGCACAAATGCCACGGCATGTAGGCGACGGTGAACGTGATACCAACGCCGGGTGCCGAGTTGGTGAAGCGCCGGCAGGGGGAAGCATTCCTTTCTTTTTTTGCTTTTCCCTGCTCGCACTTGTCGGTGAACAGTTCTGCGTAAATTGATGCCGGCTCCTGGCGCCAGGCGTGCGGGCCAGAGACGGTGGCTCTCTTTCTTTTTTTTCCTTCTTGCGCCTGCTCTTACCTGCTGTAGGCGTTACTTCCGCACCGCGTGGCTGTCACGAGTGTTTTCTATTGCATGGCTTCCTATAGACAGGATTTAAGTCAGTACGCAGGAGCGCGCCGCCTATAAGCCGTTCGTTATCCGCCAACTGACTGAGTGCAGTCTCTGTAACATACAGCAAACCATACTGTCATATTCATCTTAAGCCCTAGAATACGCAGTTTTTTTTCTGCTGCTTGTTTAATACCGATATTTGACGACCATTTTTAATCGCAATCAGTGTCGTCCGGACCACCAAAATCAAGACACGGCCACTTTTAATCTTAATCAGGCGTGACCGCGATCAGGAGTATTGCGAATCACTCCTCGTGATCTGGCTGACAGATCGCAATAATGTGTCGTCTGCATCCCCTGGCCGAGCTGGTTAAAAGTACAATAAACAAGAAAATTTAGCATAGTTAAATCAATAAGCAATGAAACAGTTAGATCTTTATAAAAAGCTAACTAAACTGTATAAGTAGGAACAATACCTGAAATATTGCATACTTGAATACTCCCTTTGACCAAATGTAGCTATTGGAGAAGCAGGCGATAAGCACATGGCCGTTGTCTTTCATGCTTAGTTCAACTATCGCACCTTCGGAGCAGTTGGAGCTCCTCGAAGCAAACCGGTCATGAGTGTCACCAGCTTTTCGACTGCGTCGCAGCGTACCCCCCTTCGTCGTCAAATGAAAATACATTTGCAGTAATTGATCGCTGGTACGAGTAACTGGAAAAATTGAAGCGTCAGAAGTGAAACTCTGGCGCGTACAATAAGTTTGATGCTTCATTTCGACTGGACGGCTACGAGGGGTGACCATAAGAAATAAAAACGAATAATAGGAATCTCGCACAGCAATACAGGTAAGGGCAAGTAAAACTCTATTTAATGACAGAGTGTTGAAATTACTTATGTAGTGGCACGCAAAGTTCTTGATCTTACTATTGCGGTGGCACGCAAAACTTTTGTTACACGAATAACATTGCTCATAATGGACATAGTGTGCCGGGTGCAATACACGTTCATTTGCATGCTATGTGCATGCGTATTTAACTCGTTCATTTTGGATCGCCCAAAATGCGTTGTTTTCCATGGCTTCTTGTACAGAAGCTGCAATTGCGCGATGTTGTGCGCCTGCATTGTGCGCTTGTTGCTGCCGGCGCCTTGAACTATTTCTTTTAGAGGCTAAGCCCTTTACGCCGTGGGGTTCGTGCCATCGTAGTCATCGTAGTCGTAGTAGCCAGTTACATTGCATTGCATGTCAATTAAAACGGTATCACAGCATATCCACGGAGTCAATGATGATGAGCAGGGCTAAGCGTCCGTTAGTCTGTCCACGCTTTCGTTCCGTCCATTCATTCGTCCGTTCAAAGCTGCTTTAGTTCTTGTGTACATTCATCCGTCCGTGCGTCTGTTCGTCGCATCCATCCGTGCGTTCGTCCACGCGTCGGTCCGTCTGTGGGTCCGTCCATGCGCCCGTTCCTGACCCCTACGACGCGAAGTGCATTTGTTTTACTGAACGCAAGCGCCAGCTAGTGCATTTTCTTTTACCAAAGCTGAAGCTAAATTAGCTTGGTCCGTGTAGCAGTGGCCATGAAGTTGATCGCGATTAAATGTGGTCGTGTGAAGCAAGTAACATTTAACTTTCATGATCCCAACAACTTTGGAAACCAAGTGGTGCCTCTCTGTGTCAGTATTACTGCATAACATATCGAAAAACAGAGGAAAAAAGAGAACCACGAGACTGTGCGAAACACATGAACAGCGGAGGAATACCACAAGATGGTTAGTAGTAGTATAGGATGACGTCCTTGATCTTGATGTCGAGGAAGGTACGTGGAGGTTTTATGTTACCTCAAGGACAAGAAATGTCTGCTGCGTTAAAGAGACAATAGAGAGAGAAAAAACTTCCGCAATAGTAAAGTGAAATTCCTGAATTCCGACAAGGCCACTCGCTCCGCGAGGGAACGCTAAGTAGGCGACTAAACGCGCGAATATAAAATACGAGTCTAGACGCCACCATGACATTGCCGCATCAAACACTGCGGCGTCATGAGCATCTAGCACTCGATTGTAACATCTAGCAAATAGCTGCTAAAAAAGCCCGAATATGCACAGCGTGAATAATGACAAGTAGGGCGAAGCGTCAGTCCCTCCATCCGTTCGTGTGCATGTCCGTCTGTGCAACTGTGCATGTGTCTGATCACATACGCGAATGCAGACGGTGTGTGGGCAACACCGACGAGACGCGATCCAAGGAAGCCGAGCGCAAGCGTCTTCAGCGCACCCATCGCTCTGCTCCGTCCATGCCCCACCAAAGATCCGCCACTTACGGCGACCATCCAGGAGACTGAGAGAGGCACTCGTTCACGCACTATGCAGCCAGCACGTGGGTAACAACGACGACCGCGCACTCAGGGAAAGCGCGCCCAGCAGCGAATCGAAAAGTAGCGGCTCTTCGAAGAGTGGCGACAGAGTAACGCCATCTAGCAAATTAAACAGAAAACGTTCATTCATTTCTCTTTCTCGTCTCTTCTTCTCTCGGTTACGCGCTACTAGTGACAAGGTTAGATTAAAAGAAGCTTTGCCTCTCAGTGGTGCTTCTCTGTGCCAGTATTACTGCGTAACATATTATCGCGCACATGCACGAAGACAACGAAACGTATACGGTAAACGCAATTGTCGCCCGGAGTGAGAAAGAAAGAAGAGGATCAGGAGGATCTCAAACCCGTCGGCTGCTTCAGAGCTGCCTCTCAAGACCTAATAAACGGCCCCTTTCAACCTCTACCGGTTTCTTTCAAACGTAGCAGAGTAGTCGAGAAGCTGCGTAAGCGCTTCAATTACGTAACGATCACTGCCACAGCTTCGAAGAAGCCATCAACTTGCCGCTATCCCACCATCTGCCGTGAGTGATTTCGACATGCCCGAAGAAGCAGGAGTTCCAGGACAGCACGTCTCCGTATGGTCCGCTTCCGTACTACTGAGTTCCACCGCCCTTCGGAGGAAAAGCCGGAGAAGATGTCGACGCCTGGCTCACCAAGTACAAACGTATGGGCAAGTCCGACAGTTGGGATGCAGCCGCTATGCTAGCCAACGTAGTGTTCTCCGTGACCGACACCGTGCTGGTATGATACGATAACCACGAGGATGCACTGATGACATAGGATCTTTTTGTTGAAGAGCTCAGGGCGTGTTTTGGCGACTTGGTTGCTAGAAAAAAGCGGGCTAAGCAAACACTGTCGCAATGGGCACAGCTACCAGGTGAGACATGCAACACTTACTTAGAAGAAGTGTTAAGGCTGTGCAAGGTGGTCTGTGCTACCATGTAGGAAGAGGACAAAGTTGGTCATCTGCTCAAATAGATGGCTGAGGACATGTATATTTATCTAATTCGAAAAGAAAGCCACAGTTCTGTATCGGAAGTCATTCTGCGTTGCCAAACGTTTGAAGCGCTCAAGATGCGTCGAATCGCGCCCAAGTTTGGTTGGCTGGCTAACGTTACAACAGTTGCCAGTGTGGACACGAATTCTGGCCTCTGCCTCTTTTCTACCATTCGACAGGCTGTTCGCGAGAAACTGTCCCACCGAGAAATGTCTTGTTCGACAGCTGACCATCCCGAGTTGTGCCTGCCACGTGAGGCTTTGGATGTGCCTCCTCTGACACCAGGGCAATCGACGATGAGCGCGGCGACGGTGGAGTACAACCTAGCCCCACAGTCAAAGATGACAACCCGATTTCCCGCATCGCGGTATGACCGACGCCCTCAGCGCATGCCTCCGTGACACCCGACGTCTCTTTACGACGTACCTAACCAGTACATCGTTACACAAGAACAAAGGATGACGCCGGATTCATCGATTAGGGACCAACGTTTCGACCTCGGCCGGTGTGCTATTTATGTGGTGTGCCAGGCCACATAACGTGGTTTGGCAACCATCGGGTGACTCATCGGTATCACCAACCATCCGACTTTTTCGACCCTTCGAACAGTCTCATGGTGTCCGGCGGCCGTCCCACATACCACCTGATGACAACTATTGGCCCAGCAACTTTCGCAACCACTCCCCGGCAACTGACAAGAGTTAAACGCCCCACCAGGACCTCTTGCTCATCGTTCTCCTTTACCGCTGCGTCGCAAAGCGCCCTCTTCACCACAAGGAAAGTAGCCAGTGCGGCCGATGGGGGTGAAGTCGCTATAAGCGTGCTACTGACAGAAATACCTCCTGTGTGTATGTTTAAAAATAAAATGCGTGTTTTCGTGGATTATGTGCCAGTGATGGTCTTGGCGGACGCAGGTTCAACAATTTCCGTGATGAGTGCTTCCTTTAAAGACGTGTTAGGGCAGAAAGTTGTTTTAGGGGTGCAGCTCCTCAAAGCGGCACCCGTTCGTCTCTCGTAGTTGTAGTCGTAGTGTGTAACAAGTCTTACATTTGGACCTGCAAGGTGGTGCCAGTGGGAGATTTCTCCTGTGCATTGTTGAACAATAAAAAGTTCGCGGCGTGCGTGTTCACTAAAAGCCGAATGCTTCTGTCTCTCATTCCCCATTAGCAGCCATTGGCATGTACATTGAGCACTATCTGACAAGAAAGGGTTGCTACGTTGTACTCGCTGGGTGTAACCTCCTTGCTTTTAGAAATGTTTAGCGAGCGTTGAGGCGCAATGCCATGAATACAATGAACTACTATATACCATGAAGTTTAAGTGGTTAAAGGTGGGAAGTAGATACGAAGCTCAAGCCGTAAGAAAGTAAAAGCCGAATTCTCCTGTCTCTCATTTCCCATTATCAGCCATTGGCATGTACAATGAGCGCTATCTGACAGGAAAAGTTTGCTACGTTATACTCGCTGGACGTAACCTTCTTGGTTTTAGAAAGGTTTGGCGAGCGTTGGGCCGCAGTGCCACGACTACAGTAAACTAGTATATACCATGAACTTGAGGTGGTTCAAGGTGGGAAATAGAATCGAAGCGCAAGCCATAAGAAAGTGTGCGTGTGCCACCTCTCGTTTAGTCCTTGGAATGTCCGCTGGATGGCGGTGCTTCTATATGGGGAATATATATATGGGGTTTTTCGGTCGGCGCAGTGGTAGAGGTCGGACGTGTTTTTGGAGAGCTCCGGAATGACAGCTACAGATAAGTGTTTTTGCATGTTTCCAGCTTGCCTCTGTATGTAGCGTTATGAGAACGTAAGGCGCTAGCGTAAAGCTTGATTAGGTCTAGTACGGTGTACGTTTTTTTAGTATTTTGTACTGTGTCTTTTTTTTTCTCCAGCCACCACGTGGCTGAGGCCTGCGCGTAGACCGACCACGTGCATGCGCAGGTGCTGTGAAGTGAGCGTATTTATTTATTATTGTGGTTCTTTTTGGCTTAGACCAGTGTATTTTAGTACAGTTTTCTAACACGTGGGCATCGGTAAGCTGAGCTAGCCATGGTCAAAAAGACCGTAAAGTGTTCAGAGTGCGGGGTAGGGTGGAAGGTGGAAATTAGTGCGGAGGAGAAAGCAGAAGATGACGCCAAGTGTAGACAGTGCGAGTTCGAGGAGAAAATGAAAAATATGATGGCGGTCCAGAGTGGGCTCATGGAGAAAATCGCAGAGCTGGAGAATGCATTGGCGAAGGAGCGAGAGAAAACGTCAGCCATGAAAGAAAGGCTCCGGGCAGCCGAGAAGGGCCTATCGAAGGTCGTGAAAGGGAACGAAGACGCAGGTGACGGCGGAAGCATTATGGCGACGACCCCCCGTGCGGGAGAGATGAAGGAAACAGGCATGACAAAGGCAGATACATTGGCCACAGGGCCCAGCTACCGGGAAGTAGTTTTGGGGGAGGGAGGGAGCAAACCAGCAGCCGTGACTCACGCTAGTCACCTAGTCAGCAGCCAGGTGCAGGTTTCAGAAGGAATGTCCGAACAGGTCATCATCGCCGGTGACTCAAATTTAGTCCGATGCGCAGCCGCAATCAAAGAAAGGGTGAAAGGCGACAAGAGAGTTGCGATAGGGACGTTCCCAGGACAAACGCTGGGGACAGTAATGAGTCAAGCGGGTGAACAACTCGCAGCTAAAGCTAACAATCGTAACCTCGTTGTAATTGCCGGAGGGTTAAATGACGTCCTGAAAAAAGAATCGTCAGGACTAGCGACGACCTTGGCGAAAGGGGTGGATGACATGCGCACCGTGTCCCCCCAGGTGCAAATTGTAGTATGCACAGTACCAGAAGTACCAGTACGCAACGTCAACCTGCAAAGAGCGGTTGTCGACGCAAACAAAGAGATATGGCGAATTAGTCGAGAGAAGGGTTTCGAGGTAGTGGATTTAAACAGGGCAGTGCACAGGTGGGGTGGATTCCAAAGAGACAAGATTCATTTCGATAAGAGACTTGGACACGAGGTGGGCTGGCGACTGGCAGGACGCGCAGTAGCTTTTTTGGGGGGCTCACGGGCCCTTTGGAGTCCGGGGTAGCTCGTAACAGGGAAAACAACCAGGAGGACGCTTTGACAGGTAGAATTGCGAAAAACCAGAAAAAAGGTAAAAGAAAAAGGAAAAAGGCGCGTGTTGCAATTAGTTACATAAACATGCAGGGTGGCAGAAAGAAGGCAAAATGGTTAGAGATTGAGGAGCAGTTAAACAAAGAACAGATAGGCGTGTATGCGGTTACAGAAACACACCTTAGAGACTTGGAAGAGCCACCACATATTAAAAATTATGTTTGGGAAGGGTGTAACAGGACCATATCGGAAAGGAAAGGTGGGGGTGTAGGAATGCTAATTCACCGCGGAGCCAAATGGGTTAGAGTGAAACAGACGTGTTCAGAGCACCTCTGGGTTCTGGGCACAGTAGGTGGAAAGGAAACGTGGCTAGGGGTAGCCTACTTGTGGACGGGGAATAACTTCAGAGAAAAGAATCAGGAGATAGTGGATTGCATGAGTGCGGATATTAAGGAATTTGGTAATGGGGCCGAAATCATCCTTCTAGGGGACATGAATGCCCACATACATGACCTTGACGGATATTCAGACACCAATGGGAAGTTATTACTAGATCTTTGCGAGCAACATAGTCTGGAGATAGTTAACACGGGGCCTAAATGTGACGGCCAGATCACGTGGGAAGTCGGAAACAAGCAATCAAGTATTGATTATGGTCTCATGACTGAAGGAATTTACCACAAACTGACAGAAATGAGGATAGACGAGGAAGGCATTAACAGCTTGGGTAGTGATCATAAACGAATAACATTACAAATAAGATACGAAACTGAAAATATGAGCATGGAATCAAAGTCTGGCAGCTCGTATTTAAATGACAAAAAAATAATAAATATAGCCGCAAGAGTCGAGGAAGAAGTAGGCGAAATACCAGGCAAGGACTGGGAGTATAGTGAGCTGTTACATCTAATGACGAAGGAGATAGGGAAAGAGAAGAAAACTGTTTGCTGGAAAGGAAAAAGGAAGCCAAAAAGTTGGTGGAACAAGGAAATCCGGGAGGCGATCGAGAAGCGACGCGAAGCATCACGGGAGCATAGAAAGGCAAAAAAGAAGAAGCGGCCGCAGGGCGAAGTCAAAAAATATGGGAAATATATTTAGAGAAAAAATCCCTTGTACAGAAATTGGTAGAGGCAAAAATTAAAGGTGAAAGTGAACGCTGGATGACAGAGATACACGAAAAAAAGGAGGCCGTGCCTAGGATTTTTTGGAGCCACGTAAAGGCGCTAGGTAGGAAGTCTGTCACAACGCAACAACATATTCTAGATGAAGGAGGAAATCAATTGGAAGGGTACGAAGCGCTAGGTTACATCCAAAAGGTAACAGCCGACTCGTTTCAAAAGAGCGTCCAGGGGATCTCCCCGGTGAGTAAAAGTGTGGCGGAGAAAGCAACAGAGGAAGAGCTAGTACTTGATAATTTCAACTGGAAAAAGGCCGAAGGAAAAATTCCAAAGCGCACTGCCGCGGCTTTAGATGGGATTCCCGTTAGCCTCATTAACGAACTAGGACATAAAACTAAAGAAGCATTGTTAAAAGCAGTAGAAAAAAGCTTAAAGGACGGACAAATACCGGACAGTTGGCGACAAAGTAGAATGAACCTAATCTATAAAGGCAAGGGAGAAAAGGACAAGATTCGCTCGTATAGACCACTAACCATTACATCGGTACTATACAGGTTGGCGATGCAAGCAGTAAAAATGAAAATAGAAACATGGGCCGAACATAACGATATTTTGGGAGAACTTCAGAACGAATTTCGAGTCGACAGGCGGTTAGACGATAACCTGTTTGTTCTCACTCAGTGTATAGAAATATCTAAAATAGAGAATAGGCCCTTGTACGTGGCTTTTCTAGACATCACTGGGGCATACGACAACGTTAATCAGGAAATTTTGTGGGATATATTGAAAGGAATGGGCATGGGCGACGACTGTATACAGCTTTTGAGGGAGATATACCGAGAAAATACAGTTTGCATAGAGTGGGAAGGAATGCGTAACAAAGAGAACGTTGAGGTTAGCAGGGGTCTGAGACAGGGATGTCCTTTGTCCCCGCTGTTATTCATGCTGTACATGGTGAGTATGGAAAAAGCGCTAGAAGGTAGCAACATTGGTTTTAATCTGTCACACAAACAGGGCGGCATGATGATTGAGCAGAAGCTTCCAGGTTTATTTTATGCGGACGATATCGTCTTATTTGCGGACAGTCGAGATGATATACAGCAGCTGGCGAATATATGCGGAAGGGAAGGTGAAGCTCTTGGACTAGGATTCAGTGTAACGAAGTGTGGATTGATGGTATTCAATGATCCCTGTGATCAGACGGTGTCCATACAAGGCCAAGAAATACCGAGGGTAAGTGAATACAAGTACCTTGGAGTATGGGTAAATGAGAGTGATAGATACATGGAGGTACAGGAAAAAGCCTCGGCAGCAAAAGGAAAGAGGAATGCGGCAATAATGAAGCACAGAGCGTTGTGGGGATACAATAGGTATGAGGTGCTTCGAGGTCTGTGGAAGGGTGTAATGGTTCCAGGGCTTACTTTTGGGAACTCAGTGGTGTGCATGAGGGCAGAGGTGCAATCGGGAATGGATGTAAATCAAAGGACTGTGGGACGCCTCGCGTTGGGTGCTCACGGGAAGACGACAAACGAGGCTGTAAAGGGCGATATGGGGTGGGCAGGTTTTGAGGCGAGGGAAGCGCAGAGCAAAATAAGGTTCGAAGAAAGGCTAAGAAATATGAAGGAGAGTAGATGGGCAGAGAAGGTGTTCCGTTATTTGTATAGGAAGAGCGTGGACACACAGTGGAGAAAAAGAACTAGAAGACTCACTAGTAAATATACGGCTGGTATTGTAAGCCATATGTCAACAAAGAGCGTTAAGGGAAAAGTCAGGGAGGCGGAGAGGATTTACTGGATGGCAGCTATGGAGAAAAAACCGGCTTTGAGTAACTACCGAAAGGGCAAAAATGAAATAAGGAGGGAGGCATTTTACGATAATTCAAGGGGAAGCGCTTTACTGTTTGAAGTGAGATCGGGTTGCCTTAGAACGCGTAGTTATAAAGCAAGATTCAGTAAAGAAGAAGAACAATGCACATGCTGCGGGAAAGATAAGGAAACGGCGGAGCATGTTCTGATTGAATGTGGAGATATCCACCCAGGTGTACGTTTGGGCACGAGCCTACAGGAAGCCTTGGGTTTTAGGGAAGACAATGGAAAGCTGAACACACCCGCGATTGAAATAAGTAAAAGACGGTTAGAGTATTGGTGGCAGAAAATTAGAGACAAAGGACAAAAATAAATATTGGAAAAATAAAATATGGACAGTGTGCCGTAAATGGCAGAGAACTTAAGCTGAAAATTTACCTTTTTTTCCATTAAGATAGAATTTATCGAAGTAGAGGCATTAGGCCAACATAAAAAAAAGAAAAAGGTATTTTTTTTTTTTGTCGAGCCTGGTGGCATACTTGTCACCACCCCGTTATAAAGGGGACGCTCATAGCATCCATCCATCCATCCAATATATGATGATATGATGCGAGATTGTGGTACTTGGAGTCTGGAATAGATGGACGAACGGACCCACAGACAGATGCATAGATGGACGCATGAACGGATGCAGGGGTGGATGCACGGACGAACGCAGGGATGAATGTACGAACGGATGCATGCACGGACGGGACGATGGACGCATGGACGGTCATACAGACGGATGCATGGACGAATGGAAGCAAGAACGAATGGACAGACGGATGCTTCGCCCTACTCTTCATAATTCACCCCGTGAATATGCTGTCATTTTTTTACTTGGGATGAAACTTCGATGTTCTGTGGAGTGAGTGGAGAGCCATTGCGCCCTATTGGTGTGTGTTTTGGGAGGTCTTATTTTCGAAAGGCCTTATCATAACGTCAGTGTTTGCGATTATTCCTTGGTCAACACATGACGTGATTCTCAGCATGGACTTCTTGCGAGAATGTGGCGCCACTGTAGACTGTCGCACGGGGAAAGTCTTTGTGAGTGGCCAGACGTCGTCAGAACTTCTGGAAAGGCCATCGGACGACCAACTACGCTGTGTGTCTGTGGCGATACGTTCATACCAGCGTTCCTGCTGTTTGTCGCAGCGCGGAGTCTGACAGCTTCAATGCGAGCATAGAACCAATGCACAAAAACTGCGTGAAAAAGAATGTGCTGGTTCCCCATTGTGTGGTGTCGCTCGATGGCGGACGCACTCGTCTATAGACTCTAAACTGTTCCTCTGAGCCCGTGACGCTAACCAATGGTTCGAAATTAGCTTCGGTCAGCCAAGAACACGCGAGCTTAGCAGTGGCCGAGCTCACAGATGTGCTGGAAGAACGTGCCGGAACTGGTTGTCACAATTTGGACGGGGCGCTTATGGCAACGATAAATAAAACGCTTAGCTCAAGCAAGCGCTGAACTTTCATGAATGTGCTGTTGAAGCATGTCTCGCTATTTTATTTGTGCAGAAGGACAAAGTAATCCCTATCTCTTGTCACGAACGCGCCATACCATCAACACTGGTGCGGCAAGTTCGATTCGCCAAAAACCATATCGTGTTTCCCTGTCAGAAAGCCAAATTATCAACCACCAAGTGCAGGAAAGGATGCAAAAGGGAGTGGTACAAGAGTCAGCCAGTCCGTGGGCAGCACCGGTAATCCTTGTTAAGAAGAAAGGTGGATATTGGAGATTTTTCATCGACTATCACCGACTGAATGCCGTGACTAAAAAGGACGTATACCCACTGCCCCATATAGAGGACGCTATAAACTGCTTACATTTGGCCTCTTATTTTTCCTCCGTAGATTTACAGTCCGGTTATTGGCAAATTCTGATGCACCCAGAGGACAAGGAGAAGATTGCTTTTGAAACCCCTGATGTGCTTTTTGAATTCAACGTGATGCAATTTGGACTATGCGATGCACCAGCGACGTTCGAGATGTTTATAGACACCATTCTGCGTGGCTTGAATTGGAACATTTGCATGTGCTGCCTCGACGACGTCGTCATCTTTGGCCGCACGTTCAGTGAACACAACTCTCGTCTGGATACTGTTTTGAACTGCATCTGAAACGCTGTCCTAGTTTTATACTCGAAGAAACGCCACTTCAAAGACCGCCAAATCTTGTGCCCGGGCATCTCGATAACAAAAATGGCATCCGCCCTGACCCCCAGAAGACAGCAGCAGTGTAGGCGTTCAATGCGCCGCGTTCCGTCAAGGAGCTTCGAAGTTTCCTGGGGCTTTGTTCGTACTTCCGCCGCTTATTGCGAAGTTTGCCGACGTTGCGTATCCTCTCACATGCCACTTACGAAAGGACAATTTCTTTGGGTGGACTGTGGAGTGCGATTCTTCATTGCGTCAATTGAAGTTTGTACTGATGTCCCGACCCGTCATTCAGCACTTCAGTCCTTCTGCTCCGACAGAGCTTCATACGGATGCTAGTGGCATAGGTACTGGAGTCGTCCTAGTACAACGTTGCGGTTACCGCGAACACGTCATCAAATCAAGTCGCTCCCTAACCAAGCCGGAGCAAAATTACACATTCGCGGAACAAGAATGCCTAGCGGTAATATTTGCAATTCAGTGGTTTATGTCTTACCTGTATGCACGCTCATTCGCAGTCGTAACCGACCACCACTCGTTATGTTGGCTTGTCAACCTTCGTGACCCTTGCGGCCGCCTTGCGCACTGGGCACTCCGGCTACAAGAATACAGTTTTGCCGTTCTTACGAGTGGTCGTCAACATGCTGACGCGGACTGTCTTTCACCTATGCCATTTAGCACAACGGGCTGTGAATCCGATGAACTTGACCAGCTTGTAGCGTCTGCGTCGCCTACATTCCTGGACTACCCAAGTTTCAGAGCAGAGAAGCGGAAGGACGCTAAACTAGCACCACTATTCGCGGCTGCATCCGTTTTCACTATTGCATGCCGTTTCTGTATGCGTGATGGGCTGTTGTTCAAAAGGAACATCTCCAGCAGTGGCGCGCGTTTTCTTCTAGTGGCCCAGGAGAGCCTGTGAACAGTAAATATGAGTGTCATGCTCGACGACCCTACGTCTGGATATTTAGGTTTGGCGCGGACGCTTCACCGGACTGAAGAGCGCTTCTATTGGCCTGGTATGCAGAAGTCCGTTGAGAGTTATGTGGGAAGCTCCATGCAATGTCAGCGTCATTAACGTCCATCAACCGGTTCAGCTGGGCTTCTACAGCCGATGCCAACTCCAAGTGCACCTTTCGAGCAAATGGGGATCGACTTTCTGGGTCCCTTTCTAAAACCGGCTAAGGGCAACCGATGGATGATTGTTTGGGTCGACTACCACACACGCTACTGCGAGACAGCGGCCGTCCCCTCCACAATTGCCAGTGAAGTCTTGTCGTTTTTGCTACAGTACATCATCCTCCGAAACGCCCCACCTTGCCAGATTATCAGCGATCGTGGACGGCAATTCGCCGCAGATGTCGTGGAGGAGCTACTTCGTTTGTGTGAATCCCGCCTGCATCAATCGACACCACACCACCCCCAAACTATTGGGCTGACGGAGCGTACAAACCGCACCATTATCAACCTGTTATCTATGTATGTCTCATGCGACCACAAGAACTGGGATGACGTTCTCCCTTTCATTACTTATGCGTTCAAAACCGCAAATTATGAGATTACAGGTTATAGCCCTTTTTTTGCTTTATGCACGTTCGCTCCAGCACACAATCGACACAATCAAACCTCCTGTGATTATGACAACTTATTGTCACGGAGACTGTCTGCATCGCCAAAGAAGTGCGTCGCATAGGTCGACTACGCACATTGGCATCGCAAAACAAAGCGAAAGCACGCTATGCTATTCACCTACGACCAGTGATTTATCGCTGTGGTGATCTGGTGTAGCTGTGGACGCCGATGCGCAAGCGCGGGTTATGCCAAAAGTTCTTGGCCACTTACGATGAGCCTTTTATTATTGTCCACAGACTTAGAGAGGTCAACTGTTTAATAGCTAGTCTCGCGGCGAGTGGTCGACGAGCTGCCAAAACTCAAGTGGTTCATGTTGCGCGCCTTTAACTGTACACGCCACGACAACACGACTGACTCGTCCAGCGACCTTCGTCTGCGCGGAGAGGAATGTTGCGCACATGCACGAAGACAATGAAGCGTGTTCGGTGAACGCACTTGTCGCCCGGAATGAGAAAGGAAGGAGAGGATCAGGAGGATCTCTAACCAGTCAGCCGCTTCTGAGCTGCCCCTCACGATCTAATAAACGGCCGTTTGAACCTCTACTGGTCTCTTTCAAACGTAACAATATAGAAAAATGCACAAAAAGAAGAGAATCGCGAGAGCGTGCCAAACGTAAAAAGGCGAAAGAAACTTACAAGGAGGCTAGCAGTATACCTTAAAAAGGGAAAAGTGCATAATGTTTACGTCGCGAATGTGACCTGGCGATATTATGTCACTCTTGGTGCGAAAAGACGTCCGCTGGTCATGAAAGAAACGCTAAAGAGGAAAACAACGTTTTGCGTATCAGTAAAGTACAATGCCACAATTCCGACAAGGCTACTCTCTCCGCGAGGCAACGCGAAGAAGGCGAGTAAGCGCGTAGAGAGAAAATTTGCAGATCCCACGTACAGGGGGAATCGATGATGTGCGAAGCACAAATCATAAAGGTTGATACGCCACTTTATAATCAGCACAATGTTACGAGGTTGAGGTAAATTATGCCTAACATGACCTACGTGTCTTGATTATCATGTTTGAATGCGTCGTTAACCTTGCTCATCTATTCTTGTCTCGTGATACCAAACTTAGTATGTGTGAAGCTAGCTAAACGGCCGCGAGTAAGCTATGTGCGTGGGATGTTGTGATGTTCTTACATGACACGCTTGTCAGGATTATCATGTTTGCACCAGTCATATACTTTCGTCAACCATTGACGTCACGTAACACCAAATTTCGTATATATGGAGCTAGCAAAAGAGCTGCGAGCGCATCATGAATGGCCCAATCAATCAATCAATCAATCAATCAATCAATTTATTCAGCTTCTTTGGATACAATGTAACATCTTTAGTAGTAAGTAATACATTCGGAGGTCCCATAGTTTCAGGAACTGACGGGGGGACCTCCTAATACTAGAACATGTGTAAGTTGAATAACGTGGGCAGCATGAAATCAAGCATGCGCGAAAATAAAAGAAAAAAGAAATCGTATTAAAAAAAAAAAAAAAAAAAATGGCAGATCCCTGAGTTAGTGTGCCTGCCCACATAATTTACCGAGACAGTATTTTTTGTGAAGGCTTTGAAATGTATGTACAGAGGATGCTGATTTAATTTCGTATGGTAACGAATTCCAAATGGATATGCCTGAAAAAAGGGCTGTTAGTTTCGCGTAATTTGTTCGAGCGGCGGGAAGAAGTAGATTGTCGTTTGAAGAGAACCTCGTAATGTTAGTGTTGACAAAAAATTCATTTGAGTAAGCCGGAATGGAGGTGCCACATCTCTTTAGCCGAAAAATAAATAGAGATAGTTTTTGTTTAAGTAGTTCTGAGAGTGGCAAAATATTTAGATTTTGGTATAGCGGTTTAGAGGGGGTAAAAACATTACTGAAGGTCATTAGTCGTATAGCTTGGTTTTGCAGGCGTTGAAGGGAATCGAGGTGACAAAAGTAAGTATTAGCCCAAGATGATACACAGTAAGACAGATGGCTATGAATGAAAGAGTGATAAAGTGAACGAATAATGGGCCTTTCGAAATAATTACGTGATTTAATGATTACGTGTATGCCAAAAGAAACTTTATGCATTAGTGAATGAACATGAATATTATATTTTAGGTGCTCATCTAATGTCACACCCAGAAACCTGGCGCTGTTAGTAACGGGTATTTCATTGTCCCCCATCGTGAGCACCACGGGTGGCACTTTTGATAATGGAGAATGAAATATTACAAATGTAGTTTTAGTGGGGTTAATGTGCAGGCAGTTACGACTGCACCAATCACTTACATTTTTTAAGTCAACATTTAGATTTTGTAACAGTACGGCGATGCTTTTATGAGATGAATATATGGTTGTATCGTCCGCATATAACAAGCAGTCAGTATGGCGAAGTGTTAGGGGCAAATCGTTGATGAAGAGTAGAAAAAGCAGCGGGCCTAGAATAGATCCTTGAGGCACTCCTGTATTAGTAACCTTGGGAGAGGAAACACTACCGTCGATTTGTACAACTTGCGACCTGTTTTTTAGGTAATTCTTAATAAGGCTCAAGGCTGGTCCTGTAATGCCGTAAGATGCGAGCTTGTGAAAAAGAATGGAATGATTAATAGTGTCAAAAGCTTTAGTAAGATCAACAAAGACTGCACCAAATAGTGAACCGTCATCAATGGCTAGTTTGATTTTGTCCGTGAAACTAATGAGCGCCAGTTCGGTTGAGAAACCTGGACGGAAACCAAACTGATGGGGAGAGAGCAAGTCGAATTTTTTGAAATATGACATGAGGCGTTTGTACAAAATCTTTTCGATTACTTTACTAAAAAAAGGAAGAATGCAAATAGGACGGTAATTGTTAATGCATTCACGGTCACCTTTCTTGAAGACGGGAGTTATCTTGCCGTTTTTTAGGGAGGTTGGAAATGTGCCATCCTTGAACATTTTGTTGATGATGTTAGCAAGAACAGGTGAAACACAGTCGATTATCAGCTTAACTCGTGAAGGGTGAATGGAGTCTAAACCCGCCCCGGTTGTTTTTAACGATGATATGACAGAGCGAACTTCAGCGCTAGAAGTAGGATATAAGTAAAAAGATTGCGGACAGCGCGATAAGTGGGAAAGTGATGGCCGGTGTTGATTGTTTTCAGTGTTGGCAAAATGGTCGTTAAAAGCATTGGCAATGTCAATTGGCTCAGTGAATGTGCAGGATGCAGTACTTATTTTCGTTAACCGTGCATGGGAATCGGTTTTGTTCAGAAACTTTTTAATTAGCTGCCAGTTTCGTTTAGTATCAGTTCCAATAAGCAATATGCGCGTTTGAAAATAGTCACGTTTAGCACGTTTCAAAATTGCACCAAGCGTATTCGAATATTTTTTATAGCGAATTTGTAGCACTGTGTTAAATGGTTGGTCCTTAAGCTTCTTATGCATTTTATCTTTTTTTGAAATTGAGTGCAATAATCCGTTGGTGATCCATGGGTTTCTTCGCTCTTTAAACCGCCAAGAAAAAGGGACATGCGATGTGCTCTGTGTTATGCAGTTTGCTATTAGAGCAGAAAATGAGTCGTAGGCTTGCTCAGCAGATTCGTTTTGTGTGACATCAGTCCAGTCTAGTTGGTTAATCAAGGAAACAAATGTTTCTGTGTTAAACACCGCTTTCATGACTTGTTTATGATTTGTGGCACGGGGCAAGAGAGCGGATTCTATTCTGAGAAAATATACTCCAATGTAGCGTTGACTCGCGCGCACGCTGGGCAAAGCGACGCTTCGTTAACAAAACGCACGCGAGCACTCTATAGTCTCACGCCAGGCGCGACCAACGCGACTAGCGCCCATCGGCGCGGCCTGATGGCAACCGGCGCGAAACGCGACAAGCTGCATTTCGCGCTGATGCGTAAGCAGATAACACTGCGTCTCCCTTTTTTCGTGACGGAGATGCGCCGGACGCGCTGATACGTGCATGCGTCAAAGCAACGCAGCGCAGCGCGCACCTGCGAGTATATGGCAGCACCGGTGCCTGGCGTCGCAACACCGGCGTGATGCGACGAAATGAACGCTGGCGAGCACGCGCACCGCGTCACGTCGAATTGTACTGGTGCCTTGACTGTGGCATGTAGTCATGTTATCACATGATACGCATCTCATGATAATCATCTTTGCACCAGTCGCATATGTTCGTCACCCATTCACGTACCATAATACCAAACTTGGTATATGTGACGCTAGCGAAACGGCCACTACCGCATCATGAGCATGGCATGTAGGTATGTAGTAACATGACACGCACGTCATGATATTCTTGTTAGGGTTTGTCGCTTGATTTGGCTATGCAATCATGTCATACCATACCAGTGTTGCAACATGCCACGTGAACTAAACCACTGCAAAAGCTGCAGGACCATGAAATCTAAACCATGACGTTCATGACATACATATCGTATTTTTTATGTTATGACTAGTCAAATATGTTCTCTATGCAATCATGTTATGCCATACCAAGTTTGGTATCGATACCATTATCGAAACATTCAGGAGAGCTAAATTCGTAAATGTCTAGATAGATAGATATATAGATAGATAGATAGATAGATAGATAGATAGATAAAAAATAGATAGATAGATAGATAGATAGATAGATAGATAGATAGATAGATAGATAGATAGATAGATAGATAGATAGATAGATATGTTTAAAGTTGCCGAAGTTCGCTAAGAAATTATTCGCATTTACTATACGAGTCGAGACACTACCTTCAGATATCCCCACCGAACACCGTGGTGTCGTAAGCATGTAGTACTCGATTGTAACGTCTAGCAAATAGCCGCGATAAAAATTTACAGCGAAAGTTGTGCATGGCTAGGAGAAACAAAGACCCATCCGGCAGCGGTGTCACAAGTGGTCTCAATCCCTGTTACGTCGTTCGCAGCTTCGTATTGACGCACGCGCGCCATTGGCTGCGTTGTGAGTGTCGTTGTTCATTCCTTCTTAGCCATGAACTTCAGCACGCCCGCAAGAGTTTCTCCTTAAACCGTAGAGTTTTCCACAATACTTACTAGAGGGACCTGTGGTGCTAGTGTCTATGGGAGTTGCAACACACGGCGCTTCAGCAAGCATGGGAATGATGGGTAGTACACACATTTGTCTAATTTTAGTACTTATGGCCTGCTTCTGGCTCCGTGTGGGTTCGTGTGGCTTGGAGCTGTTTTTTTCACAAAAACATGAATTAGCAAATGTTCACCGTTTGCGCTTCACAACCTTATTCTTTTAAGCTTACTATTTCGAATCAAGTCCCTAAGTTCAAAAATGTTCGTTCTTTCTTTCAAAACAAAATCGTAACCAGTAATAAACAAAGCCACAAGTACGATTCGCCACCCGCAAGTCCGAATACTAGGCAAATGTGTGTACTACCCATCATTCCCACGGTCGCTGAACGATCGCCGCGCCAGAGTGCCCCCTAGTTAATTTGGGGAAAGTCTATGCCTTAAACCTTCCACATGTGCGCATTCCCGTTCGCGATTTGGCCGCGCTAAATCGCGAACGGGAATGCACGCGCCAGTGGCAGGCGTATTCTGCAAACAACGCCGCCAAGTTAGCTCGCAATGTCAAGCACTTGCAACAACGCGGTGTTACAGCGTCAATGTTGTCATTGCGGGCCAGTGTGGACGCGAATTCTGGCCTCTGCCTCTTTTCTATTATTCGACAGGCTGTTCGCGAGAAACTGTCCCACCGAGAAAGGTCTTGTTCGACAGCTGATCATCCCGAGTTGTGCCTGCCACGTGAGGCTTTGGATGTGCCTCCTCTGACTCCAGGGCAATCGACGATGAGCGCGGCGACGGTGGAGTACAACCTAGCCCCACAGTCAAAGATGACAACCCGATTTCCCGCATCGCGGTATGACCGACGCCCTCAGCGCATGCCTCCGTGACACCCGACGTCTCGTTACGACGTACCCAACCAGTACATTGTTACACAAGAACAAAGGATGACGCTGGATTCATCGACTAGGGACCAACGTTTCGACCTCGGCCGGTGTGCTATTTATGTGGTGTGCCAGGCCACATATCGTGGTTTGGCAACCATCGGGTGACTCATCGGTATCACCAACCATCCGACTTTTTCGACCCTTCGAACAGTCTCATGGTGTCCGGCGGCCATCCCACATACCACCTGATGACAACTACTGGCCCAGCAACTTCAGCAACCACTCCCCGGCAACTGACAAGAGTTAAACGCCCCACCATGACCTCTTGCTCATCGTTCTCCTTTACCGCTGCGTCGCAAAGCGCCCTCTTCACCACAAGGAAAGTAGCCAGTGCGGCCGATGGGGGTGAGGTCGCTATAAGCTTGCTACTGACAGAAATACCTCCTGTGTGTATGTTTAAAAATAAAATGCGTGTTTTCGTGGATTATGTGCCAGTGATAGTCTTGGCGGACGCAGGTTCAACAATTTCCGTGATGAGGTTCAACAATTTCCGTGATGAGTGAAGACGTGTTAGGGCAGAAAGTTGTTTTAGGGGTGCAGCTCCTCAAAGCGGCACCCGTTCGTCTCTCGTAGTTGTAGTCGTAGTGTGTAACAAGTCTTACACTTGGACCTGCAAGGTGGTGCCAGTGGGAGATTTCTGCTGTGCTTTGTTGAACAATAAAATGTTTGCGGCGTGCGTGTTCACTAAAAGCCGAATGCTTCTGTCTCTCATTCCCCATAAGCAGCCATTGGCATGTACATTGAGCACTATCTGACAAGAAAGGGTTGCTACGTTTTACTCGCTGGGTGTAACCTCCTTGCTTTTAGAAATGTTTAGGGAGCGTTGAGGCGCAATGCCATGAATACAATGAACTACTATATACCATGAAGTTTAAGTGGTTAAAGGTGGGAAGTAGATACGAAGCCCAAGCCGTAAGAAAGTAAAAGCCGAATTCTCTGTCTCTCATTTCCCATTATCAGCCATTGGCATGTACATTGAGCACTATCTGACAGGAAGGTTGCTACGTTATACTCGCTGGGCGTAACCTCCTTGGTTTTAGAAAGGTTTGGCGAGCGTTGGGCCGCAGTGCCACGAATACAGTAAACTAGTATATACCATGAACTTGAGGTGGTTCAAGGTGGGAAGTAGAATCGAAGCGCAAGCCATCAGAAAGTGTGCGTGTGCCACCTCTCGTTTAGTCCTCGGAATGTTCACTGGATGGCGGTGCTTCTATATGGGGAATATATGATGAAATGATGCGAGATTGTGGTACTTGGAGTCTGAAATAGATGGACGAACGGACCCACAGACAGATGCATGGATGGACGCATGAACGGATGCACGGGTGGATGCATGGACGAACGCAGGGATGGATGTACGAACAGACGCATGCACGGACGGGAGGATGGACGCATGGACGGTCATACAGACGGATGCATGGACGGATGGAAGCAAGAACGAATGGACAGACGGATGCTTCGCCCTTCTCTTCATAATTCACCCCGTGAATATGCTGTCATTTTTTTTTACCTGGGATGAAACTTCGATGTTCTGTGGAGTGAGTGGAGAGCCATTGCGCCGTATTGGTGTGTGTTTTGGGAGGTCTTAATTTCGAAAGGCCTTATCATAACGTCAGTGTTTGCGATTATTCCTTGGTCAACACATGACGTGATTCTCAGCATGGACTTCTTGCGAGAATGTGGCGGGCGCCACTGTAGACGGTCGCACGGGGAAAGTCTTTGTGAATAGTCAGACGTCGTTAGAACTTCTGGAAACGCCATCGGACGACCAACTACGCTGTGTGTCTGTGGCGATACGATCATACCAGCGTTCCTGCTGTTTGTCGTAGCGCGGAGTCTGACAGCTTCAATGCGAGCATAGAACCAATGCACAAAAACTGCGTGAAAAAGAATGTGCTGGTTCCCCATTGTGTGGTGTCGCTCGATGGCGGACGCACTCGTCTATAGACTCTAAACTGTTCCTCTGAGCCCGTGACGCTACCCAATGGTTCGAAATTAGCTTCGGTCAGCCAAGAACACGCGAGCTTAGCAGTGGCCGAGCTCACAGATGTGCTGGAAGAACGTGCCGGAACTGGTTGTCACAATTTGGACGGGGCGCTTATGGCAACGATAAATAAGTCGCTTAGCTCAAGCAAGCGCTGAACTTTCATGAATGTGCTGTTGAAGCATGTTTCGCTATTTTATTTGTGCAGAAGGACAAAGTAATCCCTATCCCTTGTCACGAACGCGCCATACCATCAACACTGGTGCGGCAAGTTCGATTCGCCAAAAACCATATCGTGTTTCCCTGTCAGAAAGCCAAATTATCAACCACCAAGTGCAGGAAAGGATGCAAAAGGGAGTGGTACAAGTGTCAGCCAGTCCGTGGGCAGCACCGGTAATCCTTGTTAAGAAGAAAAGTGGATATTGGAGATTTTTCATCGACTATCACCGACTGAATGCCGTGACTAAAAAGGACGTATACCCACTGCCCCATATAGAGGACGCTATAGACTGCTTACATTCGGCCTCTTATTTTTCCTCCGTAGATATACAGTCCGGTTATTGGCAAATTCTGATGCACCCAGAGGACAAGGAGAAGATTGCTTTTGAAACCCCTGATGTGCTTTTTGAATTTAACGTGATGCAATTTGGACTATGCAATGCACCAGCAACGTTCGAGATGTTTATAGACACCATTCTGCGTGGCTTGAATTGGAACATTTGCATGTGCTGCCTCGACGACGTCGTCATCTTTGGCCGCACGTTCAGTGAACACAACTCTCGTCTGGATACTGTTTTTAACTGCATCTGAAACGCTGTCCTAGTTTGATACTCGAAGAAACGCCACTTCGAAGACCGCCAAATCTTGTGCCCGGGCATCTCGATAACAAAAATGGCATCCGCCCTGACCCCCAGAAGACAGCAGCAGTTGAGGCGTTCAATGCGCCGCGTTCCGTCAAGGAGCTTCGTAAGTTTCCTCGGGCTTTGTTCGTACTTCCGCCGCTTAATTCCGAAGTTAGCCGACGTTGCGTATCCTCTCACATGCCTCTTACGAAAGGACAATTTCTTTGGGTGCACTGTGGAGTGCCATTCTTCATTCTGTCAATTGAAGTTTGTACTGATGTCACGACCCGTCCTTCAGCACTTCAGTCCTTGTGCTCCGACAGAGCTTCATACGGATGCTAGCGGCATAGGTACTGGAGTCGTCCTAGTACAACGTTGCAGTTACCGCGAACACGTCATCAAATCAAGTCGCTCCCTAAGCAAGTTGCTCCTAAGCAAGCCGGAGCGAAATTACACTGTCGCGGAACAAGAATGCCTAGCGGTAATATTTGCAATTCAGTGGTTTATGTCTTACCTGTATGCACGCCCATTCACAGTCCTAACCGACCACCACTCGTTGTGTTGGCTTGTCAACCTTCGTGACCCTTGCGGCCGCCTTGCGCACTGGGCACTCCGGCTACAAGAATACAGTTTTGCCGTTCTTACGAGTGGTCGTCAACATGCTGACGCGGACTGTCTTTCACCTATGCCATTTAGCACAACGCGCTGTGAATCCGATGAACTTGACCAGCTTGTAGCGTCTGCGTCGCCTACATTCCTGGACTACCCAAGTTTCAGAGCAGAGCAGCGGAAGGACGCTAAACTAGCACCACAATTCGCCGCTGCATCCGTTTTCACTATTGCATGCCGTTTCTGTATGCGTGATGGGCTGTTGTTCAAAAGGAACATCTCCAGCAGTGGCGCGCGTTTTCTTCTAGTGGCTCAGGAGAACCTGTGAACAGTAAATATGAGTGTCATGCTCGACGACCCTACGTCTGGATATTTAGGTTTGGTGCGGACGCTTCACCGGACTGAAGAGCGCTTCTATTGGCCTGGTATGCAGAAGTCTGTTGAGAGTTATGTGGCAAGCTCCATGCAATGTCAGCGTCATTAACGTCCATGCAACTGGTTCAGCTGGGCTTCTACAGCCGATGCCAACTCCAAGTGCACCTTTCGAACAAATGGGGATCGACTTTCTGGGTCCCTTTCTAAAACCGGCTAAGGGCAACCGATGGATGATTGTTTGGGTCGACTACCACACACGCTACTGCGAGACAGCGGCCGTCCCCTCCACAATTGCCAGTGAAGTCTTGTCGTTTTTGCTACAGTACATCATCCTCCGAAACGCCCCACCTTGCCAGATTATCAGCGATCGTGGACGGCAATTCGCCTCAGATGTCGTGGAGGAGCTACTTCGTTTGTGTGAATCCCGCCTGCATCAATCGACACCACACCACCCCCAAACTATTGGGCTGACGGAGCGTACAAACCGCACCATTATCAACCTGTTGTCTATGTATGTCTCATGCGACCACAAGAACTGGGATGGCGTTCTCCCTTTCATTACTTATGCGTTCAAAACCGCAAAGTATGAGATTACAGGTTATAGCCCTTTTTTTGCTTTATGCACGTTCGCTCCGGCACACAATCGACACAATCAAACCTCCTGTGATTATGACAACTTATTGTCATAGAGACTGTCTGCCTCGCCAAAGAAGTGCGTCGCATAGGTCGACTACGCACATTGGCATCGCAAAACAAAGCGAAAGCACGCTATGCTATTCACCATCGACCAGTGATTTATCGCTGTGGTGATCTGGTGTAGCTGTGGACGCCGATGCGCAAGTGCGGGTTATGCCAAGAGTTCTTGGCCACTTACGATGAGCCTTTTATCATTGTCCGCAGGCTTACAAAGGTCAACTGTTTAATAGCTAGTCTCGCGGCGAGTGGTCGACGAGCTGCCAAAACTCAAGTGGTTCATGTTGCGCGCCTTAAACTGTACACGCCACGACAACACGACTGACTCGTCCAGCGACCTTCGTCTGCGCGGAGAGGAATGTTGCGCACATGCACGAAGACAATGAAGCTTGTACGGTGAACGCACTTGTCGCCCGGAATGAGAAAGGAAGGAGAGGATCAGAAGGATCTCTAACCAGTCAGCCGCTTCTGAGCTGCCCCTCACGATCTAATAAACGGCCCTTTGAACCTCTACTGGTCTCTTTCAAACGTAACAATATAGAAAAACGCACAAAAAGAAGAGAATCGCGAGAGCGTGCCAAACGTAAAAAGGCGAAAGAAACTTACAAGGAGGCTAGTAGTATACCTTAAAAAAAGAAAAGTGCATAATGTTTATGTCGCGAATGTGACCTGGCGATATTATGTCACTCTTTGTGCGAAAAGACTTCCGCTGTTATGAAAGAAACGCTAAAGAGGAAAACAACGTTTTGCGTATTAGTAAAGTACAATGCCACAATTCCGACAAGGCTACTCTCTCCGCGAGGCAACGCGAAGAAGGCGAGTAAGCGCGTAGAGAGAAAAATTTGCAGATCCCAGGTACAGGGGGAATCGATGATGTGCGAAGCACAAATCATAAAGGTTGATACGCCACTTTATAATCAGCACAATGTTACGAGGTTGAGGTAAATTATGCCTAACATGACCTACGTGTCTTGATTATCATGTTTGAATGCGTCGTTTACCTTGCTCATCTATTCTTGTCTCGTGATACCAAACTTAGTATGTGTGAAGCTAGCTAAACGGCCGCGAGCACGCTATGTGCGTGGGATGTTGTGATGTTCTTACATGACACGCTTGTCAGGATTATCATGTTTGCACCAGTCATATACTTTCGTCAACCACTGACGTCACGTAACACCAAATTTCGTATATATGGAGCTAGCAAAAGAGCTGCGAGCGCATCATGAATGGCCCAATATACTCCAATGTAGCGTTGACTCGCGCGCACGCTGGGCAAAGCGACGCTTCGTTAACAAAACGCACGCGAGCACTCTATAGTCTCACGCCAGGCGCGACCAACGCGACTAGCGCCCATCGGTGCGGCCTGATGGCAACCGGCGCGAAACGCGACATGCTGCATTTCGCGCTGATGCGTAAGCAGATAACACTGGGTCTCCCTTTTTTCGTGACGGAGATGCGCCGTACGCGCTGACGTGCATGCGTCAAAGCAACGCAGCGCAGCGCGCACCTGCGAGTATATGGCAGCACCGGTGCCTGGCGTCGCAACGCCGGCGTGATGCGACGAAATGAACGCTGGCGAGCACGCGCACCGCGTCACGTCGAATTGTACTGGTGCCTTGACTGTGGCATGTAGTCATGTTATCACATGATACGCATCTCATGATAATCATCTTTGCACCAGTCGCATATGTTCGTCACCCATTCACGTACCATAATACCAAACTTGGTATATGTGACGCTAGCAAAACGGCCACGAGCGCATCATGAGCATGGCATGTAGGTATGTAGTTACATGACACGCACGTCATGATATTCTTGTTAGGGTTTGTCGTTTGTGTTGGCCATGCAATCATGTCATACCATACCAGTTTTGCAACATGCCACGTGAACTAAACCACTGCAAGAGCTGCAGGACCATGAAATCTAAACCATGACGTTCATGACATACATATCCTATTTTTTATGTTATGACTAGTCAAATATGTTCTCTATGTAATCATGTTATGCCATACCAAGTTTGGTATCGATACCATTATCGAAACATTCAGGAGAGCTAAATTCGTAAATGGCTAGATATACAGATATATAGATAGATAGATAGATAGATAGATAAAAAAATAGATAGATAGATAAAAAATAGATACATAGATAGATAGATAGATAGATAGATAGATAGATAGATAGATAGATAGATAGATAGATAGATAGATAGATAGATAGATAGATATGTTTAATGTTGCCGAAGTTCGCTAAGAAATTATTCGCATTTACTATACGAGTCGAGACACTACCTTCAGATATCCCCACCGAACACCGTGGTGTCGTAAGCATGTAGTACTCGATTGTAACGTCTAGCAAATAGCCGCGATAAAAATTTACAGCGAAAGTTGTGCATGGCTAGGAGAAACAAAGACCCATCCGGCAGCGGTGTCACAAGTGGTCTCAATCCCTGTTACGTCGTTCGCAGCTTCGTATTGACGCACGCGCGCCATTGGCTGCGTTGTGAGTGTCGTTGTTCATTCCTTCTTAGCCATGAACTTCAGCACGCCCGCAAGAGTTTCTCCTTAAGCCGTAGAGTTTTTCACAATACATACTAGAGGGAACTCTGGCGCTAGTGTCTATGGGAGTTGCAACACACGGCGCTTCAGCAAGCATGGGAATGATGGGTAGTACACACATTTGTCTAATTTTCGTACTTATGGCCTGCTTCTGGCACCGTGTGGGTTCGTGTGGCTTGGAGCTGTTTTTTTCACAAAAACATGAATTAGTAAATGTTCACCGTTTGCGCTTCACAACCTTATTCTTTTAAGCTTACTATTTCGAATCAAGTCCCTAAGTTCAAAAATGTTCGTTCTTTCTTTCAAAACAAAACCGTAACCAGTAATAAACAAAGCCACAAGTACGATTCGCCACCCGCAAGTCCGAATACTAGGCAAATGTGTGTACTACCCATCATTCCCATGATCGCTGAACGATCGCCGCGCCAGAGTGCCCCCTAGTTAATTTGGGGAAAATCTATGCCTTAAACCTTCCACATGTGCGCATTCCCGTTCGCGATTTGGCCTCGCTAAATCGCGAACGGGAATGCACGCGCCAGTGGCAGGCGGATCCTGCAAACAACGCCGCCAAGTTAGCTCGCAATGTCAAGCACTTGCAACAACGCGGTGTTACAGCGTCAATGTGGTCATTGCGGGAGCGTGTTCCCTGGGGCGAACACCCGCTGTCGGCGGTAATTTCTCTAGTGGCTCCTTGGCCTCAGAGCGACGTCTGTGACCGCATGTGGTTCGAAAACACCCGCTGTGATAAAAGCATTTCGAAAGGCAGTTAACCACTCATTACACGCCTCTATGACCATGAATATGAGAGGCACAACTTGCGGCATGTAAAATATACACTATGGTAAACCCAAGCCAAATCTGTGTCTAACCTCAATAGGAAGCTTGATCATATAAAAAATAACTGTGAAAGGCTTCAGTTCAACGTGGGGTTCAACTCACTGCTGAACACTTGAGTCGCTCGTTCCAGTTTTCGCTGGTTAACCATTTGGACAGAGTGTTTGGATAGCGATCTTTTTATCAGATGAAGTGTAAATAAAAGTGGAATACTTTTGTGCATACTGTTGAAGATTTGTGTGGTGCGATGACTTCTTTTTCACATACTATTCCAGAGCCATCTAGTTTCCCGGAACTTGTAAAAAACAAGATAGGCAATTATAGGTTTATATGCGATTCCAAAAAAATATCGTAGTGTTTTGCATATTGAACTCCTTACAGACTTACTAAAGGTATTGGGTACGAAAGATTTATAGAACCTGCAAATATTCATTGAATCGGCTATCATAGAAGTGTAAAGTGCATGGCTGCGCCGTTGTTTTAGATTAGCCTGTGTTTTCCCATTAGGTACTCGCAAAGTGTATCGTATCCCAGACCTTTCTAGTCCTTCACCTTTGTTAAATTCATGAAGCAGTGGCACGGCCTCCACAGTGAACGAAATCGAATCTACGACCTTTCAACGAGAGATTTTAGATGCGGAGCATCTAATACTCGAGGCTTGTAGTGCGGCGCCGTCCGCAAGCTTCCTCCTCCTCCTTCCACCATCTGTGCATCCCTTCCTCCTCTACACACCGCGCGCGCTTCACTCCTCCACCATCTGTGCACCCTTCCTCCTCTACACACCGCGTGCGCTTCTCCTCTTCACGAACATTCACTAGGTGTATAATGTAGCACGCATGCGCCGTCACGCTTCGAGAACATCGGCAGCTGACGCGCGCGCATGCGCCGTCGCGCTTCGAGAACATCGGCAGCTGACACGCGCGCATGCGTCGTTGCGCTTCTCCCCGTTCTCGAACATTCGACAGCTGACGCGCGCATGCACCGTCACCCACCATCTGTGCCGCGCGCGCTTCTCCCCTTCGAGAACATTCTACAATTCTCCTGATTCTCCAGTGGACGCGTATGCGCCGTCGCGCTTCGAGAACATTCAACAGCTGACAGTGCATGCGCCGTCGCGCTGTAAATATACTCAAGGTCGGCGCTCGCTCGCTCAGTTGCCGCTCGTCGGTTGGTTTGTACGGCGCGTCGACGTCCAAGGTCACGGTGAAATGAATTCCAACGAATCAACAAACACAATGATCGACGTCCCTTCGACCAGCGCCGCCCTTTTGCATACGTGTGTACGTGTTCACTCATTTAACACCCCCTCCTACAACCACGTTAACCAATTTAGCCATCGACCCAAGTAAGTCGCAATTTAACACCCCATTTCACAACCACGTTAACCAATTTAGCCATCGACCCAAGTAAGTCGCACTTTAACACCCCGTTAACCAATTATATGCTCCGCATCCTCCTCAGTGTTCCCCAGAGGGAAGCTGCGGGCAATTGTTTTCACAGTTAATTTATATAGCTTCCCAATGAAAGAGGTAATTACGTATAGCACGTGTGTAGTACTCAATCCGATCGCGAATACTTGTGCGTCACTCACTTCAATCATTCAAGATTCAAGATATTAGATCACTAAGGCAGGAAGCCGTATTAGCTAACCTCCGTCAACGCCAAACCACAACGTTTACGGTGCCGTAGTTGCTTATACCGAATTCGCTAGCGTACTTCTGCAAAAACTGGTTAGCATCGGTTAGCGTTAGAGCAATCATGACTAAAGCGCTGGACATTTGCACTAGCTGGACATACAGTGCGATTCGGCATTCGATCCGAATCTTTGTAAAGTGGAATTTGACACTTTTTGTTCGCGCCTTCTTGATTTCTGATAGAAACTAAATTCAAATTGAACCTAATAGAAGCAATTCGACGTGCGACACCTGACACAGCGTACGTCGATTCACATGTGGGGCGAACAAGCCATCAGTGCATGGGCTCCACCCATATACGCATCTCAGCTTTCATGCTAGAAAATCTTCGTATCGTCTTCATAAAAAATTGGCAGATCCCCCTTACAGTGGGAATAGATGATATGCAAAGCACGATTGAGAAATGTTGATATGTGACTTTAAAATCAGCACAACGTTACGAGGTGGAGGTAAATGATGCCGTACACGAATTCCGTGTCATGAGTATCATGTTTGGATTTGTTGTTCACCTTCGCCATCTATTCACGTCACGAGATACCAAATTTAATATATGTAGAGCTAGCGAAACGGCCGTGAGCACGTTATGAGCGCGGTATGTTGTCATGTTCTTACATGACACACGTGTCAGGATTATCATGTTTGCACCAGTCAAATATTTCATCACCCATTGACGTCACGTAACGCCAAATTTTTTATATCTGGAGCTTGCAAAAGGGCCGTCAGCACACTATGAAGGGCCCAATATACTCCAATGTAGCATTGACCCGCGCCCACGCTGGGCACAGCGACGCTACGTTAGCAAAACACGAGCACTCTATAGTCGAACGCCAGGCGCGACCAGCGTCCATCAGCATGACCCAACGGCAACCGGTGCAAAATGAAAATTGCTCCATTTGGCGCCGATGCGTTACTCGAGCGACTCTGTCTCTCCCTCCTTTCGTGACGGAGGGACGCTGGACGCGCTGAACGCACATGCGTCAAAGCAACGTAGCGCGGCGTGCGCCTGCGAATATATGGCAGGACCGGTGCCTGGCGTGGCCACGCCAGCGTGACGTGACGAAATGAACGTCGGCAAGCACGCACACCACGTCTTGTCGAAATGTATTGGCGCCTTGACTATGGCTTGTGGTCATGTTATCACATGATGCGCATCCTATGATTATCATGTTTCCACAAGTCACATACCATCTTCATTCATCGGTGTCAGATAATACCAAATTTAGCATACGTGAACCTTGCGAAACGGCCGCGAGCACATCATCAGTGTGGCATGTAGTCATGTTGTTACGTGACACGCATGTCATGATTATCATGTTTGGTTGTGTCATTTACCTAGTGCGTCCATTCGCATCGCGTAATATGGAGTTCGGTCCATGTGAACCTTGCAAATTCGTCGCGGGCGTATCATGAGCGTAGCATGTAGTCATGTTGTTACATGACACGCATTTTATGTTTATCTTGTTTGCACCCGTATCATACCTTCGTCATTCATTCACGTCCCGTAATACCAAATTTAGTATAAATCAATCTAGTGAAACGGCTGCCAGCGCATCATGAGCGTGGCTTGTGGTCATGTTGTTACATGACAGGCATCTCATGATTATCATCTTTGCACCAGTCACATACCTTCGCCATCCATTTACGTACTGTAATACCAAATTTGGTATAAGTGACGCCAGCGAAACGGCCGCGAGCGCCTCATGAGCGTTGCATGTAGTCATGTTGTTACATGACACGTATGTCATGATTTTCATGTTAGCATTTGTCACTTGTGTTCTCTATGCAATCATGTCACACCATATGGGTTTTGCAACATGCCATGTGAACCAAACCACCACAATAGCTGCAGGACCACAAAATGTAAATGAGATTCGCGATATACATGTCATGATTTTCATGTTATGACTAGTCAAATATGTTCTTCATATAGTCATGTTATGCATACCAAGTTTGGTATCAATACCAATATCGAAACAGCCAGGAGAGCTAAAAGTCGTAGGTGGCTAGATAGATAGATAGATAGATAGATAGATAGATAGATAGATAGATAGATAGATAGATAGATAGATAGATAGATAGATAGATACTCCCATTGTCGCCGAAGTTCGCTAAAGAATGCTTCGCATTCAATACAATACAAACAACCTCACACAGCCGTGCTTCGTTGTTTTAAGAGCACTGCCAGTAAGGCAATGCCTTCGCGAGCGCCAAAATTCCAACAGCCCACGTTCACAGAAGTAATGACTCCGAGCGTGAGCCTACAAATTCGGCGATGCTTATCGTAGCGCCACTCGTGAGCAAACGCGAGTTAATTTGTCGAGTGCTTACTTTTGGCCACACAATTGAAACTTCTGCTCTTATATTACTCATTAACTAGCCCTATTGCTCTTTTCGATGGTCTCTATATGAAGAGCAAAGGTGATAACGAAGCGAGACGATTCACCGAAATGGCCAGCGCCCCTGTATACCTGCGAAACAGCCTTCCACCACGGCTCGACACCACGTTGGTTATTCAAAAACATACGCCACCTTGACTAAATGGCACACTTTCAACACAACTTTATTCAATCATGAGTTACGTCTCATCAAAAACAGTTTATTGAATATTTTTTTGTGCCACAGAGAACGGCGATGTCCAGAAATACTATGGTGATCGCAGCCATTGGAGCAGCATGTTAGGAACCAGCGACACAGGCGCCGCCAGCGGCGCCTTTGCCGCTCTGCGATTGTCTGATGCGGCCCGATTGGTGCGGTAGCCGCGCGGCTACGTTCAGCAACGACATTCAGACAATGGTATCGTTCAGCCGCAACTTCTTTGCGCATTCTTATACGCTTTGTCCCCTTAGTGAATTCTAACCAAGCATGATCAGTACAGTCAGTGTTAAAGCAGAATGGTACCATTGTTGCCTTCGCAGCAGCCTTCTTTCAGATTTCTGCAAGGCAGAGTTGCGAAAGTCTCATGGTCAGGGATTCTCGGCTTAAATGGGTGTAAAGATGTGATAAAATGGCGCTCAAATATTTTTTTAGTGAGCCATACACAAAATTCATATGCATACGCGACGCTGAACAAATATTTGCCATTTTTTGGCCGCTAAATGTTCCAAATGTGGGTGGTAGCTATTGTTAGAAAAGACAAGGGTTCTCGTGTTCCACCCTAAAAAATGCACAAGATTTAAAATCGAAGCAGCAGCAATTGCTAGAGGCAGCTGCATCAGCAAATTGTCTATAGCTTTATCTGAAAAACAATTGGCGTATTTAAATTCAGCATGTGACGGTCCGGGGTGACCACGTTGTTTCTTCCAATCTCTTTTGCCTTTTTGTGTTTTTTTTGCTTTAGCAAGTGACCCTATTTTCTCTTCTGCAACATATATATTTACGTCTTAGTAGTAATAAATTACTTGGAAGTCCGCGCTCGTCCTCGTTCCTTGTGTTCGTTGTCTGAAATTTTCGCGTTGAGTTTATATTGAAATATCAACAAGCCCAATCCCACACTTTGCACGACCGGGTCCGTGCATCGTTGCTCTCGTTGTCGTTTAGACCGCCCATGCAATCGCAAGCTCTACAGGTGCCTTTAACGCAACACTTTCTGATGTTTTATTGTGTACAGCATGAATATCCCAAGCTTACTTTGATCTTGTCGTTAACGCCGTACATACGTGATTGCTGTGCCAGCTACACAGCAGTGCTGCCAAATGACCGCGTTAAGATAGTAGGCTTTCCGTCATCCAGCACAGACACGTGGCAACGAATGTGCGGAAGCTTTGCTATGATACGTCACTCGCGTGAGACATAAGGCGTATTACCGTACGGCAATCGTCTAGGCTCGATCTGTCTTCGCTGAGTATGCATGTGTTACCCATAGTTTTACGCTGAATGAGAACACTACTGACGTAAGCCTACGCGCCGTTGTCGTACGAAGTCTCGCGTCATCTCCTGTATTATTTCTATCATCCGATGTCTTTCCGCAATAATAAAAATAATATAATAATAATGAAAGATTTCACTTGATCTTCCGCGAGAGGAACCCTGAAAGGATGCGAAGCAGTAGCGTTGCGCACAGGTGGCGTCATGGGTTGAACGGTGCTATCGCACATGCTGCAGTGAGCGTTGGAAGGTTTTTTTTGAAGCGATGCCTGGCGTAGGTTTTGTTGTTTCATCAGAGTGACGGCCGGGTTAAGCCTAATCGCTTCGGCGAATGTTTCGGCAGGCAAGGAGCGTCGTCTTCCAGCGCCCTCTCCATCGCAGTTAAACGAGCCGAAAGAGTGCTACCACTCGAAGTGCACTCATGCGTTGCGAGTGGTGGAGAGGGTGAAGCGAGAGAGAGGTGACACGTACCGACACGCTTTAGCGCGTACGTTAGGCGCACGTTAGATTCATAGCGCCTTAACCGATGAGTAGGTGGTGTAGCGAGCGGCGGTTGCGGGCACTGCGGCGAGCGCACGGCCGTCGAGGGAGAGAGGATGTCGGCACACAGTTCAACGGGAGCGTAACATCCACGCACCACTGCGGCTTGACCTACTTGGCACCGCTCAAACGTCTGCGCGTTGTGGTGCATTGCAGCACGTTAGCATGGATGCAAGGAGGGACACCATTAAACAGGCTAGTCCGAGAGCTGCTTCACATCAAATATTATCTAGAGTTCGACTTCCCATAACCACGATAAGATTGTGGGACGGCTGTAGTGGAAGGCTCCGAAAGTTTTGATCATCAGCAGTTCATTAACAGGAACTCACATGGTACAGTACACCGGCCTCTCCCATTCGGCCTCCACTGAAATGTGACCACCGCAGCCAGGTCAACACGCGACCTTCTGGTAAGCAACCGAGTGCCATGAATACTGCTCCAGCATGGCGAATTACGCTGTCTGGAAAGAAAATCAGCTTAGCACAGCCATGTGCAATATAATATGACAAGGAGGGGAAAAAAAGATGTGGGTTGAGGAAGACTATTGTCACAGAAGGAGCGCTCAAAAAGGGCGCGCCGCCAAATTCCCGCGACGAACGCCGGAGTGACGCCGCGAGGTCAAAAAAAAGAAAAAAAAGAAAACAAGCTCCCCGGGCACGCTCCCTCTCCTCTCGGAGGCGTGGGTTCGCCCACGAACCTCCTCACCCCACAACGGCGGCCGAGCGGGCACTCGAATGTTCTAGATGGAAAGGGGCATTGTGATCCCGGGTTGAGTCATCCGTCGCGGACGGCCCTCGTATCGTCTCGACCTTTCCCCCAGCCTTCGCTGCACATCGCGCCGACGAAATGATGAAAACTTTCTGGAATCTCGCCCGGAAGGTATTTAATCGAGCAGCCGAGACGAAAGATCAGGAGAAGACAGAACTTAGCGGCAGAGCGCGTAGGGATTCCGCCGTGTAGTCGGCGAAGGTTTTGTCCGTGGAGACAGAGCAGGAAAAGAAGATGATTTCCACCTGAGGGGTGACGACTCGAGCTACAGGCAAGAGTGTGTGTTTACCGCTATCGAGCGAAGACGCGTGGCAACAGCTGCGTGTGTGAAGCCGACGTGTTTCCGGCGAAGAAGTTTGAAGCTTGGAGAGTGGCCAAGTGAAGACGCGAGGTTTCCCGGAAGAGAAACTTCGGCGAGGTTTCCTGGAAAAGAAACTTCGGGGGGGGGGGCTCAGAACGACAACGTTGGACTTTAAGTGAGTGATTCTCGGAAGAGTATCATCTAGACTTTTGTTCCAAGAACTTTCGACTGAATAGGTTTTCTATCTCTTTAGTCTTTAAGTGTCTTGGTTGTTCAATGCATGCGACTGCATTGTAGTGCATATTTTTGTCTGTGTCCGTTGTTTTGAGTGTGGCTGATTGTACTGTGTACTACGTTGTTTGGTGTGTGACATATTGTATCCAAGTATTGTGGAGTGAGCATACTTGTTTATTGTTTTTGATCTGCCATTATTCAGAATATAATTCTGTTTTGTTTATCAACTCTCGGCTCTGACTAGTTCTTTGGGCCACAGCCGGCGTCCGCTGGCGCGCCAATAGGAAACACTTCTATATTGTCCACGCTTTCGTGGTGCGGTTCGGGGGGCCGATACTTCGGCCCTTGGAATTAGCCCGGCGATCGCCTCTGTAATTAACGGGACCTGTGTGACAATTAATCTGGCGTCCGCGACGAGGACCTTTTGGTGCACAGTGTGTCCAAAGTAGAGAGAAAGAGCCTCGAGTTGTCGATAGAGCTATCGGAACGATTTTGTGTGTTGCTCAGTGTTCTTGTTAATGAGTGCAGGGGAGTGTTCCGATAGACTGATTGAGGCAGATACTTTTTGCACGCGGCAAGATTGCATTTGCGAGACACGATGGGTCTCGAAAGTTTAGTATCTCTTGGTGAGAAGATGGGTCTTTCTGGCGCCGAACTACGGGAGTGGGTCATCCAGAAGGAAAAAGAAGAAAAAGAGAGGGCCAAAGAAGAAAAGGCAGCTAAGCTGGAAAAAGAAAGGTTGGCGGTCGAAAGAGCCAAAGCCAAAAAAGAAGCTGAGTTGGAGAGAGAGGTTGGCAGCTGCCAAGGAAGAAAAAGCAGCTGAGTTGGAGAGAGAGGTTGGCAGCTGAGAGAGCCAAGGAAGAAAAGGCAGCTGAGTTGGAGAGAGAGAGGTTGGCAGCTGAGAGGGCCAAGCAAGAAAAAGCAGCTGAGTTGGAGAGAGAGGTTGGCAGCTGAGAGGGCCAAGGAAGAAAGAGAGCAACAATTGAAGTTGGAGTTGGAGAGAGAAAAGCTGGCTGCTGAGAGAGCGAGAGAAGAAAGAGAGGCAAAGGAGCGACAGCTGAAAGAAGAAAGAGAGGAAAGAGAACGGCAGTGGCAGCACGAGATGGAACTCGAGCGGCTCCGTTTACAACAGCGAAGTGAAACTACCGTCCAAGCTAGAGTTGAAAGCAGTGAACGGGAAGACCATGGCTTCCGCTTGAATCCAAGCAAGCTGCTCGTAGCGTTTGATGAAAGGAAGAACGACCTTGTCGCGTACCTTCACAGATTTGAGACGATTGCGAGGAGCCAGAATTGGCCGGAACATCAATGGGCAACTGCTTTGAGTACTTGCTTGAGTGGTGAAGCGCTCAGTGGGTACGGTAGGCTGACGCCGACCGATGCAGCCAACTATGCAAAGGTGAAAGCTGCTTTGCCTAAGCGGTTTAGATTTACTGTGGAAGGATTCCGGGACAGATTTCGGACAGGAAAGCCCGCTGATGGTGCCCCGCAGGGGCGCCTGCGCAAGTAGGCGTTTGTTGTGTAGCGACACCACGGACCCGAGCTAACGGGGGAGTTCTACTCCCTCCCACGCCTAGCCGTGCGTGGCTTTGCCGTGTCCGGGGAAAAGGGGATCCTGGGGGTTGAGCCGACGCTGGGTGATTGGACCTTTAAGGCCCCCCGGCAGAGGCAACACACCCCTTTGGCCCCGGCTTCACGTAGACGGCACCTCTGGGCTGACCCACCCAGGAGAAATCGGCAGTCGCCTTTTCCTATTTCTCTCTCCCTATATCTTCGTCTTTTGTTCTCACTTTACAACTTTCCTGTCTTCTCCTCACTTCATTTTACTTCCAATTTTTCCTGGCGGCAAGGGTTAACCTTGTGTGGCTATCCAAACTAGGGTAAACCATATTGGGTTATAGTAACTGCGTACTGCTGGCGTTGCGCAGACATGCCCACATGCTCTGCCACGTCCCCTCGTTGGACTCCGTGGTGGGTGGTAGGCGCCGTTACCGAAAAATACACATTTTCTCATGGGATCCCCGACCCCCTCTTTAACTGATCGTGCTTCGAAAAGGGTACGCACCGATGCAACATTCCTACTTTGGCCCAAAAACAAAGAAACTTTTCCAAAATACCATGTCCTCCACTGCGAACAATCATCTACAAAAGCTAGAGCAATCTCACCCTTCCTTGTAGCCAAGTGCTTGAGAGAGACCATTGGAACCGGTTATAAGGCCACGAAGATGGCAAGTGGAGATCTGCTTCTCGAATTAAAAGACAAGGAACAGTACAATAAACTCTCGCACCCCGTGGCCTTTGGTAACATCCCTGTCTCTGTGAGCACACACCGTACCATGAATACAGTGAAGGGCGTGGTATCGGACGAAGATTTGATGACACTGAGTGAAGAAGAGCTTTTTGATGGATGGAAGGATCAAGGTGTAATACAAGTCCAGCGCATCAAAATCAGACGTAACAACAATGAAATAACAACAAAGCACTTGATACTCACCTTCAACTCAACCACTTTACCCGAGACTCTCGAAACTGGCTATGTAAAACTCCATGTCCGACCCTTCATTCAAAACCCGAGGCGTTGTTTTAAATGCCAGCGATTTGGTCATGCATCCCAGAGCTGCCGAGGACAGCTGATGTGTGCTAAGTGTGGCACAACCGGCCACAGTGCTGATGAATGTAGTCATGACGAGATCCTCTGTGCAAACTGCGAAGGTAGCCACCCCGCATACTCCAGAGCGTGCCCAGCCTGGAAAAGAGAAAAGAAATAATAACTATAAAAGTAAAGGAAAATATCACATTCAGGGAAGCAAGCCAACGGGTCTCGTTATCATTAGCACTAAAAACACCTTTTGCCGAAGTGGTGCAACGAGGGGCGGCACCACAAAGGCCCTTGGCAGTTGCCCGGACCACGCCTAGCATGCCGAGGCCAATGCCACACGCCCCTGCGGCGGGAGCAGCCAGCGCTGCCCTGCCCACTTTCAGCCTGTCCACACCAGTGACCTCTACAAGCTCTGGCAGCAGCCAGGGCAATCACGAGGCCAAGGGGGCTCCATCAACCCCCAGCTCGGTGGGGACAAAGACTTCGTCGATCGAGGCGAAGTCTAAGCGACGCACAGATCGCTCTTTAGAGCGGGTGTCCAGTGCCTCGCAAGAGGCTATGGACACCAGTTCAAGCCAAACGGTGCAGGAAGCGCCGAAGGAGTGGCGAGCTTCGCTCGACCGCCCCAAAAAGGACAGAACGCCGATTACAGGGCCTGACAAAGGCCCTGTAAAGTGAGTTAATCCCCGTCTTCTTTGCACACCGCACTTTTTCCCTTTTTTTCCACTATGGAAAAAATCATACAGTGGAACGTAAGGGGAATACTTAGAAATTTAGATGACGTCCAAGAACTTCTGTGTAAGTTTAACGCGAAAGTGCTATGTGTGCAAAAAACGCACTTAACTCCTAAGCACAAGGACTTCCTACGACAATATATTATTTTCCGAAAAGACCGGGAGGATCCTGTTGTACCATCTGGCGGTGTAGCCATTATAGTCGATCGTAGTATAGCATGCCAGCATTTGAAGCTCCAAACGGCCCTGGAGGCAGTGGCCATTCGAGCTGTACTTTTTAACAAACTTATTACCATATGTTCTGTGTACACACCACCACATCAACAGCTACACAGACGTGATCTGGAATCACTAATAGATGAACTCCCAGAGCCATTTCGGGTTCTAGGTGATTTTAATGCACACAATGTCCTGTGGGGCGATGCTCACTGTGATGCGCGAGGACGTCTCATTGAGCAGCTCCTTTTCTCTTCTAGTTTATGTCTTTTAAATATGAAGGAGCCTACGTATTTTAGCCTTGCAAGCAACACATACTCCTCCATAGATCTTAGCATTTCATCACCGTCCCTTTTACCTGTTTTTAAATGGAACGTTCTTAAAAACCCTTATGGGAGTGATCACTTCCCAATCATCCTGAGTGCGCCGAACAAAGATCAACTACCCCCGCAGGTTCCTCGATGGAAGATTGAGTCAGCTGATTGGGAAGGGTATAGAACTCTTACACACATGACATGGACTGAGCTGTCTGCCCTGACCATAGATGACGCTGTCACGTATTTTACAGCTTTTATACTTGATGCCGCATCTAAATGTATTGCCAAAACGAGTGGCATGTCTTCTAAACGGCGAGTCCCATGGTGGAACGACGCATGCAGGAAAGCACGGACCACTCAGAACAAAGCATGGGCGTTGCTTCGCGATTCCCCTACAGCAGAAAACCTGGAAAATTTCAAGCGGGTCAAATCGCAGGCACGGAGAACGCGTCGACAAGCTAGACGAGAGAGCTGGACAAAGTTTATATCGAGTATCAACTCGTACACAGATGAGGGAAAAGTGTGGAATAAGGTAAAGAAAATTAAGGGCCAACAAACGTATTCTCTTCCACTAGTAAATAGCCTCGGGGAAAGCTTGGAGGATCAAGCCAACTTTCTTGGCACACATTTCGAACACATTTCGAGCTCCTCACACTACTCCGAATCCTTCCAGAATTACAAGGCCCGAATAGAAAAACAAAAGTTAGAAAGAAAATCCTCAAGAAATGAGGCATATAATGCACCATTCTGCTTAGCAGAACTGCAAACAGCACTCAACTGCTGTAATACATCTACTCCAGGTTCTGACAACGTAATGTACGCGATGCTGAAGGAACTACCCTCCGAAACTAAAGAAACCCTCCTCTCTCTTTATAATCGCATATGGTTCTCAGGTGTGATCCCCTCCTCCTGGAAGGAGGCTGTTATAATTCCATATTTGAAGCAGGGAAAGGATCCCTCTACTGTATCAAGTTACAGACCTATAGCGTCAACAAGCTGCCTCTGTAAGCTATTTGAAAACATGATCAATTGCCGCTTACTCCACTACTTAGAAACAAACAATTTGCTCGACCCATTTCAGTGCGGGTTTCGAGAAAGTAAATCCACCACAGACCACCTTGTTCGTATTGAGGCACAGATCAGAGACGCCTTCGTCCATAAACAATATTTTCTCTCTGTGTTCCTCGATATCGAAAAAGCTTATGGTACAACATGGCGTTTTGGAATTCTAAGAGACCTGTCCCACCTTGGTGTGCGCGGAAGAATGTTTCACATAATTGAAAGTTACCTGTCAAACCGAACATTCCGTGTCCGTGTGGGCAGTGTTCTCTCCCGAACATTTGTCCAGGAAACAGGCGTGCCACAAGGTGGTGTACTTAGTTGCACACTTTTTATTATCAAAATGAATTCCTTGCACTTGTCCATCCCCCGCAATATGTTTTATTGTACATATGTCGACGACGTTCAGCTTGGCTTCAAGTCATGCAACTTGGTAATGTGTGAGCGGCAGGTTCAGCTGGGTTTGAACAAGGTCTCCAAATGGGCTGATGAAAACGGATTTCGACTCAACCCACAAAAAAGCACCTGTGTCTTGTTCTCTCGAAAGAGAGGCATGCATTCCGAACCTGACATTGAACTGAACGGTCAACGTCTGTCTGTCAATGCGGAGCATAAATTCCTAGGCTTAATCTTGGACAACAAGTTGACCTTCGTACCGCACATCAAGTATCTAAAAACAAAATGCTTAAAAGCCATGAATGTTATAAAAGTGTTGTCACGTACTACGTGGGGTAGTGACAGGCAATGTCTCATCAACCTGTATAGAAGCCTCATTCGCACCCGCTTAGATTATGGGGCCGTTGTTTATCAGTCTGCGACTCAAAGTGCTTTGAAGATGCTGGACCACGTGCACCATTTGGGCATCCGCCTTTCTACGGGTGCTTTTCGCACCAGCCCCGTAGAAAGCCTTTAGGTAGAGTCAAATGAGTGGTCGCTTCATCTGCAGAAAACTTACATGTCCTTTGTATACTTCCTGAAGGTGAAAGCAGACAAGAAGCACCTCTCATACTCTACTATTGATGATCTGTCGAGCTCCATTCTGTTCCAAAACAGGCCTTCAATGAGGCAGCCCTTCTCAGTACGCCTGAAGGGTCTAGCTGAAGAAACTGGAGTGTCACTTGAACACAGTTTAATGGCTCCTGTAGCATACCCGCCACCGTGGCAGTGGCAGATTATAAACTGTGATGTGTCGTTCCTAGAAGTTACAAAACATGCGCCTATTGCCCATATCCGAACATACTTCCTGGAACTTCAACACAAATACACACGTCCTGAGTTTTTTACAGATGCCTCAAAGTCCAACTCCTCTGTGTCCTACGCTGCTGTCGGCCCATCCTTTTCGGATGCTGGCCCTCTACATCCAAGCACAAGTATCTTCACAGCAGAAGCTTACGCGATACTTGTGGCAGCTAAACACATCAAACAACTACAAATACAAAAAGCAGTAATTTATACAGACTCCCTCAGTGTTGTAACGGCTCTGCGCAGTCTTAAAAAAACAAAAAAACCCTGTCCTCGTCTCACTTTACTCTATTTTATGCACACTCCACACACTCTACCAACGTGTTGTAGTGTGCTGGGTGCCAGGGCACCGTGAGATTCAAGGCAACGTGATGGCGGATCAGCTTGCTGCATCCGCCCACGAAAGCACCGCCATTACACCCACATCAATCCCGGCCCTTGATCTTAAGCCGTCTCTCAAACGAAAACTCAGGGACTACTGGCAGAGCAAGTGGGATACACACACACAAAACAAACTACACGTTATCAAGCCACACCTTGGTCATTGGCTGCCAGTATCAAAATCGCGTCATACAGAGGTTATACTAACGAGACTCAGGATAAGACACATATATACGACACACACATATCTTTTGTCTGGTGGCGACCCACCATTGTGTGACAGATGCGGTGAACCATTGACCGTCCTTCACGTGTTAATTCAGTGTAAACACTTAGAAACTATAAGAAAACAGCATTTTCCATTACCCTACCGACAACATATACCTTTACACCCTGCAATGTTCGTTGGTAGGGAACCGCTTTTTAGTAATAAATCATTGTTAGCGTTTTTAAAAGAAATTCGTATTTTCATATCATATACCCGGGCATCCCATAGCTCGACCTCTCCAGGGAGGTTTTTGCTGCGGTGGCTACACAGGAAAGCACTTGCCTCACGGCCCTTGCACGCAAGGTTATGAACCAGTGAGGCACTTGTGCTAATGTCATACATATACACCATCGTTTTTTATTATGACCAACTTTTGTTATCTATTCACACCACACACACCTTTCACGGCATGGTCATGATTTTATTACTTTTATGTTTTTACCCGAATTTCCGCGAGGAATTTTATGGCCCTTATACAGCCGCTAATCACAATCATTGTCCACATTCCTTGTCGCATGAACTGGCGCTATTTGGCCATCAAATGGCCCTTGCGCTAAAAAACACCATATATCATCATCATCATCACCCGCTGATGGTGCGACGGCTACGCAGTATGCCGCCCGACTTTGCCATTATTTCGACAGATGGATTGAACTTTCAGGGACAGCGCAGGAGTACGATGAGCTTAGAGAGCTCCTAATTAGAGAACAATTTCTTACTAGTTGCCACTGAAGCCTGTCGCTGTACTTGAAAGAGAGGAAGGCGGATTCACTTGAAGCCATGCTCGAATTGGCTGATCAATTCTTAGAAGCGCAACATGGAACTAATTTGGCCAGAGTCAAGAAGGAGTGTCCTGAAGATTCGAAGAAATCGGCTCCCGAAGAAAAGAAGCGTGCACCCGAGAGCATTCCGCGATGTTTTCTTTGTAACCGAGTGGGTCACCGTGCTAAAAACTGCCGAACTAATTTCACGAGCCCCACGGTTGTAAAATGTTTCAAATGTGGTCAGACTGGGCACAAGGCAGACGCATGTCGTAACAGAGCGAGTCAAACTCACCAGGTATCTTGTGCACAAGTGGCACCAAAAACCGTTGATGACGTCACCAATGGATTCGTAGAGTTCAAAAATGGGAATGAAATCCCTGTTGTGGGTGCTGTAATGACAAAATGGCCAACCGGTGTTTCGAAGGAAATGCCAATGCTGCCTAGAAAAGTTGCGGACAGAAAGATTACGGTGTTAAGAGATACCGGCAGCTCCACTGTTATCGTGCGGAGAAATTTGGTACGGGAAAGTGAGTTAACAGGCAAAACGAAACCGGTTTGCCTAATTTACCGTACGGTTCGGATGCTTCCCGAAGCAGAAATTGAGGTTGAAACCCCGTACTTCAGCGGGAAGGTTACTGCTTTATGCATGACGACTCCCCTGTACGACCTCGTCATCGGAAACATCGACGGGGCGTGAGGGCCGAATGATCCAGAACGTTTGGGGGAAGACCCGAAGATAGAGCCCTTGCCAACCCAGCGGCCGCGAGATACAGTGGAGGAGCATCCCGTGACGGATCTCACTCGAGCCCAAGGTGAAGCCGAGGTGCAAGAGACAATGAATGACAAGATGATCGTGTGGAACGAGTTTACGCGCGGGGCAGCTGGATTTACGTCAGCACGACCTCAACCGACCGACAGTGTAAAGGGGATGGAGTCGGCCAGCCAGGCCCAATGTCATGACATTAACAAGCGGGTGACGGGATCGGTTGATCGTTATGACCCGCTAACAATGTCGGCAGTGACAACGATGGCATAGACGCCGCCTCAGATAACGTCGTTGGAAAGGGCTCGCCGAAAAAGAACGAGGAAAAACAAGAAGAGGTCGAGCGAGCACCGTAAGAAAGGGCGAAAGCGCCATCCGAAATGCGCAGGATAAGTGTTGAGGTCGAACCGGAATGTGTTTGACAGTGCTATATGTTAAGGTAATGTGGTTGTTGCCCTGAGTCACAACTGTATGTCGAGCGAGTCAAAATGTTTGTTGCGGTGATGTGATGTATAGCATTGTATAAGTGTTGTAATGAGAGAACTTTGTACATTTGTATTGCTTGGAATATGTGATGGAGTGTTGCATTCATGTACCTGTGGCTATATTTCATGTGTTGTGGAATTGAATTACAATGTACAATTGTATTGAGCAACCTATTGTGAATGTGAAGTGTCATGAGCGACGGATTGTATTACAGTCTGCGAGAGTGTATGGTGACTGTTCGCGCTCGTTTGTGTGGTTTTGAATATTATGAGATAATATTCTTAAAGTGGGGGGCAGTGTCGCAGAACGAGCGCTCAAAAAGGGCGCGCCGCCAAATTCCCGCGACGAACGCTGGAGTGACGCCGCGAGGTCAAAGAAAAAAAAGAAAAAAAAAGAAAACAAGCTCCCCGGGCACGCTCCCTCTCCTCTCGGAGGCGAGGGTTCGCCCACGAACCTCCTCACCCCACAACGGCGCCGAGCGGGCAGTCGAATGTTCTAGATGGAAAGGGGCCTGGTGATGCCGGGTTGAGTCATCCGTCGCGGACGGCCCTCGTATCGTCTCGACCTTTCCCCCAGCCTTCGCTGCGCATCGCGCCGACGAAATGATGAGAACTTTCTGGAATCTCGCGCGGAAGGTATTTAATCGAGCAGCCGAGACGAAAGATCCGGAGAAGACGGAAGTTAGCGCCAGAGCGCGTAGGGATCCCGCCGTGTAGTCGGCGAAGGTTTTGTCTGTGGAGACAAAGCAGGAGAAGAAGATGATTTCCACTTGAGGGGTGACGACTCCACCTACAGGCAAGAGTGTGTGTTTACCGCTATCGAGCGAAGACGCGTGGCAACAGCTGCGTGTGTGAAGCCGACGTGTTTCCGGCGAAGTTTGACGCTTGGAGAGTGCCCAAGTGAAGATGCGAGGTTTCCTGGAAGAGAAACTTCGGGGGGCTCAGAACGACAACAACACTGGACTTTGAGTGAGTGATTCTCGGAAGAGTATCATCTAGATTTTTGTTCCAAGAACTTTGGACTGAATAGGTTTTCTATCTCTTTAGTCTTTAAGTGTCTTGGTTGTTCAATGCATGCGACTGCATTGTAGTGCGTATTGTTGTCTGTGTCCGTTGTTTTGAGTGTGGCTGATTGTACTGTGTAGTACGTTGTTTGGTATGTGACATATTGTATTCAAGTATTGTGGAGTGTGCATACTTGTTTATTGTTTTTGATCTGCCATTATTCAGAATATAATTCTGTTTTGTTTATCAACTCTCGGCTCTGACTAGTTCTTTGGGCCACAGCCGGCGTCCGCTGGCGCGCCAATAAGGACCACTTCTATATTGTCCACGCTTTCGTGGTGCGGTTCGGGGGGCCGATACTTCGGCCCTTGGAATTAGCCCGGTGATCACCTCCCTAATTAATGGCACCCGTGACAACTGATGTGAGGATGCCCAGGAGTGAAACAAGCAAGGGTGATGCTAAAGCATAGCACACTCTTGTGTAATATTTATAGCAAGGAAATTACACATGAAGGTGAGGTGGTGGAAAAAAAGGGGGAGAATAAAAATATTCTTAGCCGATTTATAGTGTAGTGTAGAGGTGGAAATGGAGGGTTAAAGAAATAGCATAAGAAGTAATTCAGAGGAAAAGGGGTCCGATAGGGTGCCGCTTTCACTACTGCATAATGATTTCTGGGTCTACATCTAAAGCTAATCATGTTAGACTAATAAAATTGCAGAAGAAAGGAATACGATATGTAGAAAACCTATCTTTCAACGATCACACGGGTTCATACTTTTTAGAACACTGTGTTCTAAAGATGAATCAGCTATATAAGTTTCATTTACTCTGTTATGTTTTCTAACGAAATTAAGCTTAATCCTTCTAGACATATTGAACTGCAATCTAGTAGCTATGTGCCTTATGAATTAAGATACGACCATTATAGAACTCCACTTGTCCGAACCACCTATGGAACGCAAGCACTCTTATATTTATTTCCCAGTCTTCTCCAGAAACATATTCAAGTTATAAAAATCGCGCATGAAATCTTTGTCTCTGAAATCTTTCAAGAAGTACATCAAAGCTTACCTTCTATTCTGTCCTCAAGATTGATAAGTTTTGTATGTAGCAGTCATTTGTTTCTCTGGGTTTCGTTATTGTAGTGTTATGAATCTTTCTTGTGTCGGTACAAGTATATACTCCATTTACTTTGTACAAAAACAATGTTACGCATGCATGTTTTGTGTGTTATATTGTATTTCATTTTATATTGTGTGCTCTGAGTGGTGCTTTTGGGTGCTTCGGTCCCATCAGGCAGAGGACATCCGCCTTTTGCCCTTGTATCCGAGACATGCATTTGTCTGAAATAAAGACAACAACAACAACAACAACAAATGAAGACGTTTCCCACCAAGGATGCCGAGTATACTGCACGTTTCAAATGTTAGCGCGGCCGAACGGCAAGCGAATCACTGTTCCTCACAGTCCTACATCATTCGTGCTGAGTCATAATCCTCCTCATCATCATAATAACCAGTCGGAAATGCCCACTGCCGGGGAAAAGCCTCTCCCCTGTTCGCCAATCAATCCAGTCATGTGCTTTCTGTTGCCAGGTTATACCTGCAAACTTCTTAATCTCAACTGCCCACCTAACATTAAGTAATCCTACTTAATCTCATCTGACAATTTGATGAAAATTCAAGGGAAGGCAAATGCCTAAGATGGTGACGAGAAATTAGGTCATGCGAAGTACAAGTGCATAGTTTTTTTTCCTTTTTTTAAACATCCACTTCTTTTCGCAATGCCTGCCACGTCAGAAAGACGAGACGCATCGCCAGAATCTCCAGATGAGTAACTGCATTACACTTGAAAGTATATCACTTCACTATAACAATTTATTTTGAGCAAGTTTACCTACTATTTTTATTGCAGACCTTCTGTCGCTTTTTTTCTTTACATCGTGTGGGTTCCTTAAGTTCACGCTACTATCCAAGACATTTTTTGCTAAGGTGTAGGCTTTTCTAACATTCGTGATTCTCTTACGAGTACAACATTTCTAAGATGATTTTGTAATCCCTGAAGCTAGAACTAAGAATCAGAAGCCTGAACTGAAACGCTCCATCTTTTTTTGTTTTTTTCTTTCATTTGATGTAAACTTCACGTCACTTTTATTTCCTTAAAGACCCCCTCTAGGGGTATTACATAAGTGTTGGTGTATAACGAAAAAAAGAGTGCTATACAACAGTGTTTTTAATGGCTTCTGCAAACATAGATGGGTTTGTGATGGCATAGATGTCGTGAAGAAGGCCGTTCGTGTTTCGCTGCTCTTAAGAAAAAAGAGGCTGGGAATGCAGTGGTGCGGGTACGTGGTATTGCGACTTGTAACAGATGACCAGAGCGAGGGATATGCGCGGAGGCAGGCGTGATGTACGGTGGATGATTCAGTGAACTGTAATTAAACATATGAAGAAGAAGAAGGGTGGCACACTGTCGGCGTGAAGCAAGGGTTTGTTGACTTGATTCCGTCTTTAGGAGATAGATGCTGATATCATACGTATATGCAGAATGAAGGAACGTGGTAACTCCATTTTGAAGTGATTCGAGTTCTCTTATGATGTATGATTGATGACGGCTCCAGATGAAAGATGCACACTCGAGTTTGGACCTGATCAATGATTTGTATGCAAGCGTGTTGACGCGAGACGTAGTATAGCGTCTGTCGTCTTGGAAACCCAAGTGATTTATTAGCAGACGAGATGATGTTAGTAGTGTGATGACGCCAATGCAGGTCATGAGCCAAGGTGATGCCGAGTTATTTGAATGATTTAACTGATTGTATGGGAACCTTAGTGATGGGATAGGTAAACTGAAAAGGGTTATGGTGGCGCCAAAAAAACAAGCTTACAATTATTAGGATTTAGGTTCATTAACCAACGATCAAACCACGTTTGTATTTTGTTAAGATCATGCTGAATGAGTGTATTTTTGAAGTGTCATGAATCTTGGTCCTGTATGAAGGTCATGAATGTTGGTTACTGATCGGTAGATTACGCAGCCATCGGCAAACATATGAAAGTTACATGATACGTGCATGGTAGATCGTTAGTGTAAATTAAAAAGGGTAGAGGCCATAAGACAGACCCTTGCGGGACACCTGAAGTTACAGGTAGTCGGTTAGAAGAGTGATTATTAGCAAACACAAATTGGGAATGATTAGTCAGGACATATGTTATGTATGCAAGTACAATAGGATTTAGATTTGACAGAGATAACTTTAGAATTAGGCATTTGAGCCGGACAGCAAAAAATGCTTTAGCAAAATCCAAGAAGTGAGCATCAGTCTGAGTGTTGCAGTCAAGCTTAGAATGTAAGTCGTGAATAAAAAAGGCCAGCTGCTTTGAACAAGAATAATTCCCTTCGAAACCCGTGTTGAGAAAGATGGAAAAAGTGAATGGAGTCTACGAAGTTGATTTATTGGGAGTAGATGACATGTTCCACGATTTCGCAGGGGATGTTTGTTAAAGATATGGGACGGTAATTTTCGGAGAATCTTTGTCACCTGATTTGTAGACTGGCACGACCTTGCCTACTTTCCACTCTGCTGGCAGAATGCTTGATGATAATGACTGGACATTAACAATTTAAGGTATGCCGCACACACATGTTTGACATTTATGAGAAGTTTTGAATTATCGTCATCCACACCTGCAGAAGAAAGCTTACTCTTTTCTTAATCGAAATGATGCGAACCGTAGAAAATGGAACCGGAGAGATAGACTCGACGCTACGAGCAGGTGAAGAAAAATCGGGAACTGAACTCTCATTTGTGAAAACAAAGAAAAAGGCCTCGTTAAAAAGGTTCGCTCATTGATTGTTGTTGACTATATCGCCACGCGCATTAGAGAGATAAATGGTGCACATCTCCTGAAGGTTTATCACTCTCAGAATTCGCGAGGGCTGGATGCAAGCATTTTGGGCAGCTCCTCATGAAAGAACACGTGCTTGGCGTTTTTGATCATTCTTAGATAATCATCTTCCGCGGCGTAATCTTTTTAACATAAGGATGGAAGTTTAGCTTGTTTGGCTGATCGGAAGAGGCGCTTGTTCTTGTTTCTTAGTTTCTGAAGTGTACGTGAAGACCACGGCTTGTTTCGAATTGCGGTGCACAGTACTTTTCAGACAAACGTCTAGACAAGAGTGGCTACCTTATCTATAAATGTAATCTAATTCTCATCCATTGGGCTTGTACGGCTCAGTTCTCTCGATCTCAAGAAGAAAAGATACCTATTCATTATTGATGGCACTTTAATTGCCCGTGTCGTAAATACCGATTGTTTTGGTGGCTAGATCTCAATTTACAGGTAGCGCAAAAGCCGCATGGATGATCTGTTGGCCACTGCTGGCACGCAGATATGCAATTGATGATAAGCTCTCTTGATAATCAGTTAGTATTTGATCTAGGATGCTGGAATTGCTCTCTGTTACGCGCGTTAGTTAGGATACAAGTTGGGTTAGATTGCAATTCAAGCAGAATTTTATGAAGTCTATTGCGGACACACTGCCGACAGCTGACGGGATGCTACTACTCCAATCTATTTGAGGAAAATTAAAATCGCCGAAGAGCAGTATCTCTGCTTGCGGATACTGTTTGCCAAGGCCACTCAGGTCACTGTTCGGGGCCTATTACAGATGCCTACAAGGACAGTATGAGGGTGAGCACGGCAAACGACCCAAAGAATTTCAAGTTGAAGAGAGTCAGTCCTGGCCACCGAGCACGATAACTGTTGGTGCACAGCAATCAGAACCCTGCCCCCACGAGCGCCTGTTTGGTCCTTACGATGAAGTTGAAATCCAGGTAGGTTATCAAGCGCTTCTCCATCGGTTATATGATTGGGTCATTTACTGCTTGGGGAGAAAAGAAGCTCAGCAAAAGTGATGCGTTTCGGAAAAAAACTGCGCGCGTCAGCAAAGACTACCGAAAGTGACAGGCCAGATTGAGGTGGGGGGGTGTGCCCGGCAGATTTGCGCCGAGGAAATTGGTACGATGCTTTCCTTACAGTTTGCAATTGCTCATCGTAGACATAGCGCTTGTGACCCACTAGCAGTGTTTTGTACGTGATGGAAAAAGGCAGCGACTTGGTTTTAGCAAAGGCAATCAATCGCCGACGGACTTTTCGAACACGACGTGAAAAACCTTCACCAACGCTAAAAGTGGTTCTTTTAAATTTTCGTCCATTAGAAAGAATTTCTGCTTTTGTTTTATAATGCGAATTTATATATTATGGGACGATGGTGTTTAGTATCCTTTACGGCGACCCAGACGATGGGTACTCTCAATTTAGTTTGGATTGATTGAAATACCTAGATGATCAAGGCAGTGCTTGATGACAAGTTGTTCAACTTGGACAAGTGCTTCTGACACAGTTGATTAAGGAATGTCATAAAATATGAGGATATTGCGCTGAGTATGATTCTCGGCGTCAACTACGCGCGCTTCAATCTTGCGCAGAAGGTCACTCGCCGGAGTGGTGTCTCTTCTGAGCGCTCCCACATCACTGCGTAAGGAAATATTACTTTGACAGTGCCCTTCCAGATCAGTTATGCGTCTACTGAGATCTGCTTTAGATTTATCTGTTGATAGCAAATGGGGCTAAAGGTCCTGTACCTGACTGAATGATTCCGTCTGACCAGCTGACAGTTTCTGCAGTTCAGTTAGTAAAGCATTAAAAGCAGGACCCGGATTGCTTTCAATATCACCCAACATCAACAAGGTACGAATCGCACGAGAACACTGGAGTGCAACAAGAACGAAGCATTGTGGGCTCGGCCACTGAAAGAGCAAGTAATTACTAGACTTCTTATCGAGAAGAATGTAAGATTTACTAACCTGTATGACAAGAGCGAAAGGATTAGCGGTCTGCGTTGGTGCACAGCTGCCGAGCCCACTCAGCGCCGCCGGCAAAGGCCGCTCTTTTGTATTCGCCAAAAGCATCGATGCTGATGCTGATAGCGCCGACCTGGTTTTGCCGAGGACCATGTATCTGACCGGTAGCGCCGGAATCGATCCAGATCTGGTGCGTGTGATGAAATCCTGTGGTTCCAATTACGTTGCGGTTGATAACCTTGGGTCGATGACCAAGAGGGCGGGACAAGTAAGCATGCCACTTTCGCTGGAACATTGTTGATACTGCAACGGTAGGGTCGAAGATGCTGACAGGAAAACGGAAAGCAGTACTGAAACACCTGCATGACGAGTGAAAGGATTAGTGGTCTGCCTTAGTGCACAGCCGCCGAGACCACCCACGCTTGTTTAGTATATTCGACCTTAAGTAATAAAAAATGAATAAATGAGGGGACGTATTTTTTGTGTATTTAACAAAGAAAAATAAGGGACGTCAGTAGGCCTAAATGTAGGCAAGCGCAAGATCGGGTCGCGAGGCAGTCACTAACACTGTTGATTGCTCTCCCTAGCAGCTTATAATTCTCATCTTGTAATAAGTAAATGCAAAAATGTTTTTTTTAATCCGGGCGTTTCTTTGCGTACTTCAGGCACTTTGAGCGTCTATTTTCTATAGGCACATTTTTTCTTTAATTTTTTCGTATCATCTCGTTACACTGTAATTCTAAGCTCAAACCACAACTGCATGGTTCACGAGGCTTCGGGGCCGTAGTAGATCACTTTGCTAAGACTGCACGCACAACGCGAACATCAAACATTATTCTGGGAAGTACATGGCCGCTAGCAATTGCGCTAAATATTCGACGACGCATGCATAAATGCCGATGAGCGTCAGCGTTTGTCAGTTGATCGACGGCCGACGATTTGTTCACCGCTAGCCAGTGTGTATCGCTGTACCTTCTGTTCACCGGCCACAAGTTCGGCCTTATTAACAGTTTATTCTTTAAACTACAGCCTGCTCCTTTCATCCCCATCACAACACGATGACATCTGGTGGAGGCATGTAGCAGAAGCACCCGTGCAGCCATCAACCCAGCCCCAGTCATCAAGGAGACGTCGATGCCAAATCGAGCAGCTAGTTAGTAGCAGGCAACCAAGGCTACATTCAGAGTACGGTGCTCTACCCGATCTGACTCGCAAGCGCAAGGCCACGACCACTACCGCGACAACTATGACATCCTCTGTGCCAACGCCTGCCACAGTTTTTATTCAGCAGCAAAGGGAGCCACTCACTTTGCGTGGATCATGATGTGAAGACACGCAGTCCTGACTGGAGACCTAAAAGTGAGTGGCCACCCTCAACCAGTGGGACAAGGAAGAGAAGCTGTGTCGCGCCTACTTCTATTTGGAAGACGATACCCTGGTTGAAAAATCGGGAGTCTGGCCTTCAAAGCTGGGATATTTTTCGCGTCAAATCTCTGGAAACGTTGAGGAGCATCACCCTCAAGGAAAAGGCCGGGACCTTGCTGGAGGTGCGGGTACAACTCCCGAATGAAATTGTGACCATTTTCGTGGAAGAAACCAAGCGACTATTCCACCACTCTGACCCCGGCCTGCAAGAGGGAAAAAAATCATTTTGTCGTGCCAGGGGTGAAGGAACAATTATTCGCTAGACTAGATGAAACCCTCCGTATACCGTTAATGAATTACTGTCAGAAGCAGTAACGATCGAATAGACGCTGGAAGTGCGAACCCACCAGTACGATCGGCGAGCGATGCATACAGGTCAGCTCTTAATGCTCTCGGCTTGGACAACCTCCACGAAACAACAGGAGCGATCATGCGGGAGGAACTTCGCAAGCTGTTACCCTCATCGTATCCGGAAGTGGACTCGATCACCGACATTGTTCACGAAGAAACCCACCTGTCCATGTGCACCCCTGAATTACTCTGCCACATTCGTGAGCCATGTGCTACGCTGCTGCCGCGCGGCGCTACGCTCAACCTTCACGCCCACGTCAAGAGGTCGCACCATCGCAGTTCTTCCGCTATACACCGCTGCCACAACCGCCATACTGTCAACCTATAGGCCAGCGCAATGCCTCGAGAAAAACTGACGTGTGGCGCACTCCCGACAGCCGCCCTCTCTGATACCAGTGTGGAGAAGCTTGCCTCCCCTACGACCACTGTCAGTATCACCAGATGGGACGTCGCGGTTTTGCTATTACGTGCCTACTCTACAGTGAGGGGAAAGACCACATGACATCGCTGACCATCTTGCCGGAGTTCAGTCGGCACCCGGAGGATTGTCTCGTTCGCTCTCAACCAGCCGATACATGTTAATAGCCTGTTCGAAGCCGATCTCTCATCCCTTACCAAGAAAACTGAGGGCACCAACCGAAAAAGGTGCGGTTTCTCTACGTTTAATTACTCAAGATCCTCCGCAGACGCCGACGACGACGCCAGAATGAAATAAAAAAACACGGATGCAGATCTGAAGTAGAAGTTTCTCGACCAGAGGTCCAGACGAAGCCACATGGTAAAAGCACAGTAAACTGACGTAACCGTGATCCGACGCCACAGTCGATAGAACGCAAGGCGATTAACTAGCGACCTTGAAGTTCTCATCGACGGCCACAACGTCACCGTTCTCGTCGATGCTGGAGGTGACAAATCGTTCTGCAGTGGGTCGTTCCCTGCGAAGTTGAAAAAATGTTAGGACTGCTCGGAGAAGCTCCGAAATCCGCTCAGCTGGAGGTCAACAAGTTACGCACAGCTGGAAGCCACCAAGTAATCATATTCATCCCGTACGCTTCGCAGTCCTGCAGGATTATTCACAAGATGCCATTCTTGGCATGTACTTCTTATGCCTCCATGATGCTGTCATCGAACTGAGAACATAGTCGGTAACAGTATCCACAGGAAAATCACTGCCACCACGCACACCACCTGAGAACCACGTCTTGAATGTCCTGGAGAAACAGGTCACCATCCGCCTCACTCCTGCGTCATTATTTTACTCGACACTCTGCAATCAGCAGACCAGGAAAGCGTAGTTGATGGTAGTCAGCATCTGTTCGTCACCCACGATATTTTCGTCGCAAGAGGAATAGCCGAGCTGCGGGGAGTCAAAGAAACAGTTATGCTTATTGATTTCAGTAAAGAGACAAACACGAGAACAAAGGCACGACACGACAGTCGCAAAGACCAAAAAAATTGTGAATGCCACCAGTGAATTCATCCTCAACGATTCCATGAAACGTACAACAAGAAACCAAGCCCCTCCTTCAGCTTCCGACGTTGTGGAGATGGGTTTACTAAAGGCGGACCGTACGAAGCGACCGTGAAGAAACAGGACAATATCCACCAACGTAGCGCAAAATGACGCTACGGCCGGTTTTGTCGACTGACCAACACGGCACAGAGATTGCCCTCGTGAACAGTCGTCAACAAACAAGGGTTTATGCACGATATGCAAGATACATCACAGTGCGACAATCATGGGCTTGCGAGCCGGCAGGAAACTCTGCAAGACCGACCGAGTGTAGGCTTGTTGTCAGCCTGCTAGGGCTATCAGACAAAGGACCGCTGCCAAGAGCATGTGCGAGAAGCCACCTGCTAGAGCAGCGCGTCATCCTCTCGTGCAAGCCTGTGTGCATCCGTGCTGGCAGCGAGTGAGCACCACGCGAAGGGAAGTTACCGGGGTAGGGACTGTCACGGGCAGCCAATACGGACCGGCGGTGCACCTTGACGTGTGCTATCATTGCGTTATGGGCAGGAGAGTTGTCCCGGTATGTTTGGACATAGGCGATTTTGGAAGAAAAACCAACACTCGGCTTGCATAGGGCAGATATGCCCGGTGCTGAGATATGCCCGGCGCTGAGAAGATAGGATGACTGAAAGGAATAAAAAACCTTCGGCGGTACATCATAACAATTCTGTTGGAGAAGGAAGTTGGAGTTCAGAGGAAGAAAATGAGGGAATAAGAAAGATAGGGCCACCGAGGAAAAAAAGATTGAATAAGGTGAAAGAAAGAAATAAGTGAAACAGAAAGAACAGAGACCGCAAGAAAATAATTTTAGGTAGAGGGAAATGGAGAAATACAGACAGGTAAAGACAAAAAAATGGAGAGAAAAACAAAATAAAAAATAAAAAAGCAGACAGGCAGCAAAATAAATTGTAAGAGAAGGAGGTCGGAAAAAAATGACCCCAACAATACAAAAAGAACGAGAGCAAGATTAGCAATGTTTGCTATAGTTTAGCAAGCGATGCGAAGGACTGACCTGAGAGGCTGAGAGCCTACCCAAGGCGCGTTCAGCTAGCAGACTACCAGCCTTAGTATGATCGAATATTGTATGATTTAGGGCAAGCTTAGCAATTTTTTTCGGTCAAGGGAGAAAGGGCTGTATCTCTTAACACCCACGTGATTATAATTTTTTCGGAACGTTATTTACCCCAAGCTCCCTTCGCATCTCTCTCAGTCGATCAGAGCCATAGCTTTAAGAATATTTACATGGAGATTTTGCTTTTTCTCTTGTCAAATCTCTTCAACGCGAGAATGACATTCTTAGCATTACTCAACTCTCTACATGAAACATAGTATTTGTTTCTACAATTCTATTATTAACGAACTTCCACCACCACTTTTTGTGTTTCCTGATATTAAGATCTATAGTTCAACTCGATTCGTATTCAGAAGTCATTTCCTTTCACCCATACTTTCTACAAAGTATGGTAAGAAAACCACAACTTTTACTTCCATTTTGTTGTAGAACCCTCTTCTACTTATGCTGATAACTACAAGATTATTTCACCAATTCAAGAAATATCTAAACATGTACTTCGTGCATAATAACCAGAAGATATTTAGGTTTCTTTAATTTATTTGTGCTCTTTATTATTAGTGTATTTTGGATAAAATTTGGTTAGCTGTTGAACGCTTTGAGATGCGAAGCAGCTCTTTAATTATATAGCCTGTGTGACGATGTCCGTTCGTATCTCACTGCCAACGCGCCACACCGCGTTCTCCCCACCGCAATTGTTTGAACGGTCGATCAAGTCGCACTTGTGCGTTGACGGCACTCGCTTTCCCACCCGCAGCAGCTCCCTCACCTGCCGGCTCAAGCCAATACACCTATACTTGGCGCCAACTTCCTGTGGCAGCACAGCCAAGGCTACGAAGCCCCAACACGCGCTTTCTTACTACGCTTCTGCATGTAGTCCACAAATGTTTAATTTGGTAGGTTGCGTAGCATAATAGAAAATATAAAAAGAAAACATGTTAATAAGGTGTTAAAGATAGTCTGTATTTTTATTAAGAAGCATCACCTGGGCAGGTTTTTCATTATTTGCTGTTTCTAGTTTTCTGGTTTCATGGTGCCATTTCCCTTTTTAAATGCGAAGCATTTCTTAGCAAGCTGGGCGACTATGAGCGTATCTATCTATCTATCTATCTATCTATCTATCTATCTATCTATCTATCTATCTATCTATCTATCTATCTATCTATCTATCTATTATCTATCTATTTATCTACTAGCCATCTAGGACTTTTAGCTCTCCTGGTCATTTCGATAATGGTACCGATACCAAACTTGGCAATGCATAATGTAACTGTATGAAGAACATATTTGACTAGTCATGACACGAAAATCATGACAAGCATGTAATGAATGTCATGATTTACGCTTCATGGTTCTGCACCTCTTGAGGTGGTTTCATTCGTTCACCTGTCATGTTGTGAAACTTGTATGGCATGACATCAATGCATGGCGAACACAAGCGAGAGACCCTAACATGAAAATCATAACATGCGTGTCATGTAACAACATGATTACATGCCACGCTCATGATGCGCTCGTGGCCTTTTCGCTAGCGTCAAATATACCGAATTTGGTATTACGGTACGTGAATGAATGACGAATGTATGTGACTGGTACAAAGATGATAATCATGAGGCGCGTGTCATGTAACAACATGACTACATGCCATACTCATGATGCGCTCGCGGCCGTTTTGCTAGCTTCACATATGGAAATGTGTTATTACGTGACGCCAATGAATGATGTTTTATTTGGGTATTTGTTGTCCTCTCTCGAAGGGCATACGGCGTCGTGGCGACACGATGTCTCATCCACCGGCTCGGAGGGACAATACTTGCGGGCATAGAAAGCCGGCCGGTCGGTTACTTGTTTGGGGATTAAAAGAGCGCCGCTCCCTCGTCAGCTCTGGCGTCGGTCACAACAGGGCAGATGGTCTATAATTTTTTTGTCTACATTTTTTATTTATATGTCATAATCGTGCTATCTCATGCAATCTCATGTGTATTTTTCTACTATTATGTTTTTCGCCTCAATGCCATCTTTTGGTACTTGTCCATTCAACTGTTTACTACCGTATTCGCTTTGTACAGGAGGCCCCGATGCACTTCCTGGGACGTCCATCTGTTTATTCAATCCCTGTAACAATGCTCAACATTTAGTAATAAAACTTCTGATTCCTAATCTAGCCTCTGTGAAGAGAATGCATGTTCAACTAACAGCAAATCAATGCTGTGATTTTCATAATAAGAGAAGCGCCAATAGCCCTGACGTCACGCTCACAAATAAAATGATCTCTTGCGAAATAATAACAAATGCTTGTTGAAACAAACGTGATGCCACAGTTGTATTCCCTATGCCCGGAAGACATGATCGTATTCATTCAGTCAACCCCCATTATTTCCGGTGCAGGAAATATCTTTGATCCATTGCGTTGATCTATAAACACTACAGAGCATATTTCACCCCTGTTACATACGTGGACTATTTCTATAAGTTATACCCGCACCGACGAGCTAAGTACCACCGCACCTAGGCAGTTGAACTACCAATGCATGTGCATGTTCGCTGTGAATGAGCCTTACAAAATACTGATGGATTCACAGCCTTTGCTAATGGACCAATTTGCATCCCGTGTACAGGCCTTATCTAAAGGTACCTATAATTTTCGTTGCAGGTGAGCTTGCGTAGGAACCGAGGTAACGCTGGGTACTAGCAGAGGCTGACTGAGGTTAGCATCAAAAGGATAATTGCAAACGGTATTTGAAACATACCCCGCTACGTAGATGAAGGAGCGATACGTATAAGTGGAGGAAGTTCATAAATGTGCCGACATGGTGGTATGTAGGTTGTGCGATGTTCTCGCTGTGAAGGCAGTCGTCTGGCAATGCGAACACACCTATAGCTACTGATCCACTCAGCGGGTATGCGCCCCATCTTAGTGTACGTGACAAGGCAGGCAGAAGATGTGGAGGGCGTCGCAAAGATATGCACATTTTGCGAGTAATTGCCCGGTGCATGCTTGTTGTAAACAAGTGGCTCTCTTCGTTTAGCACGATAACGTTAGAGAGCTCGTGTCACAGAAATTTCGCCGTCAGCGTCAGCCTCATTGGTTGTGAGCGAGAAATCGTTCGTGAGCGAAATATCGAGAAAGAAGCAAACATAATAAAGTATAACATATTAGCTTTCCTTGAGGGTAACCCTAGGCCGTTCGAGTGGTGAGCAGCTGCCCTACCACAAAGCTGTCCTAATAAGCAGCTGTCCTACCACAAAGAACACTACAACATAAATGCCATGTAGTGGAACATAAATGTTATGTAGTGAAAGGAGTCTTCTCAACGAATTTTGTTCGACAGGTGGCGCGACGAAAACGAGCCCATTCGGCGATTTGTAGGCACATTTAGGAGGCCTATGAAACTACGTCAAAAAAGGCCGTGATAGTGCAGCCATCGCCTCTGAAAACGCACAGGAACTTTCAAACAGCTCTAAAGATGAAAAACTATGTTCATCATGCCTGAAAACATATCATGCTTTTCTAGAGTCGTTGATCAAGCAAACAGCAAACACTAGATAATGTGCTGCCATCTTGTGAGGTATTGTGAGACTGTTTATGATATCTGATATAGGGAGCACGCGGCGTGTAACTTGGAGGCCATGTGACTCTTGCTTTAGATCACTCGGCAAGAATACTTCAGCTGTGTGAACACCAAGACTATCCGCTACCCGATAATATTCTGCTTCGCTGGAGCCTGGAAGCTTTCCCCCTTCTTCCTTTCCCCCTCTTCTTGGTGTAGAAAAGCCCAGGGCTGTAGGAAAGTAGTGGCGCACATATATCGTCGCTTTAACACCCTCGCCGCACCGTCAACATCTTCCCTAATCCCCTCCCCCTCTTTCGCGGCGCCGCTCTATGCGTCTCGCGTGGTTGATATCACGTGATTACTCGTTTTTCTCAGATATTGAAACCATCGCTCATGTGCCAGATATGCTTTGCAGAATTCGCCAGCAGCTCACTACGGTTTTTAGAGCTTTAACGGTCGTCAGTCCGGCAAGCCATCTATCGGCACGTCGCAAACAAGTACATAATCGGTTCCTCCCCACCAAACTCTCGCTTCGCACCATTCGCTCACCTAAAGTGTTCTTGCACCGTGCTTTTTACCAAAAACCTGTATGTAACGTTCGCGCTTGGGCGTGTGTTTGTGTGTTTGCGTGCCACCAAACACTCACGCTTGCACGCGCGCGCGTTTGTGTGCGTGTGTTTGTGCGTGTAAGTGTGTGCGTGTGTGTAACAAAACATATTAGTAAGTATGCACTTAGCGGTTGAAGGGTGCACTAGGGGCTGGATTTCGCAATCTTGGTCAACTCTTAAATGCGAAGCTTAAGGATACCCCAATTTTTTCGTGGCTTACCATAAATAACTTCTGTCATGAAGCTAACAGCTACCCCCTAAATCTTCCGCGTGTATACTTTTCACATCCTTGTTTCTTGAAGCGCCGTCTGAAATGGAACTTCTTTAGCTTTCGGCATCAGTGACTGAATCGATCCCAAGCAATCAAAACCAAATAACCACCGTGGTCCACCATCATCCCTCCGCATTCGCCATTGTCACCTCCACAGTGGCGCGATTCTTCGTGTAACAACTTTCAAAGCTTCTGCTGTCAATACTATTCGATTGTTAAAAAATGCCCAGAATTTAATATTCGCAAGCATAGTGCAAGTTACTTTTCCAAATTGCTCACGGGTAAAATCAATGGCCGCCACTCGCCATAGTTCAACGGCCTCCGTGTGGCGGTGAATAACCTTTGCGACTATCGGGAGAAGCATGGCGTAGTACATCCACTCCAGTCCACATTAAGGAGAGCATAGCGCAAAACAGCGCCACCAACACCCCACTCGTTACAGCTTCTTTGCTCGTTACCTGTCGACACCTCTTCCCTTCCTCAATAGCACTTCCACTTCTGGCAACGCCGATTGCTACACACTAAGAATTCACGTCCACTTGTGCTGGAGAGCACACGTCGTGACGCAGATTGAAAGAACAGAGGCCCGAGCGAACAAACAAAAAACGAGCGTGCATTCATGCAACCTGCTGAGGCGAATCTACAGACGTGCTGCGGAACGCTCCCGCCCTGCCTCCTTCTACAAACAAAGAGCGGTGTCCGTACGTGCGAACCCCAAGGGCGAGGCCGGTGTGGATGCCGACTATGGTATTGCCGAAGAAAAGGTGGGTGCGCACAAACACTTGTCCATCCTCGAAGCAAACGCGGCGCCACGCTCGCATCCTTTGAAAGTTGCGCCAACCCTAGAAGGTACGTTGCGTTGCTGGAGAATCGGCGCATGCGATCAAACAGGCTGTGAAGAACATCTTGGCCCAGCGCTCGGCAAAGGAAGCGACGGGATTTGTGTGCTGAGTAGCCGCCCTTCCATTGTGCTCGTCTCTGAGAGAGCGGGCACATAAACGGCATCGAGGCGCGTGTTACTAGTACCCAATTGATTCTGAAGAGCGCTCAAGAGCGCAGGTAGAGACATATTAGAAATATGTTTTCAAGTGTCTGTAAAGGGCATAGTGCGCGCGCGCATGTCTCAAGATTGCCCTACTCAGATAGTAAACTGCTGCGTATAATAGCTGCGTACTGGTGTACAATACTCAACTGCATGCATTGATACTATACAGCCGTGTACATCAGTTCACTGTGTGTTGCAGCGATGACAAGTCTCGCACGAAGATCGTTAACAAGTTAAATAATAGTACAAACGGGCTTAGCTCTACTGTGGTTGCTGGCGATCGCTTAGCCCGAGTGCCAAATATCCAACGCGTCAAATCTTTAGGGAATTTCATTGCTGACAATGGTAGCGCAAAACAAAATTTTTTGCATACTATGACTCACCCTGCCCAGGTGATCTTGTGGCTGAAGAACTGGCTTCTGACCCACAGGCCAAGGGATAAGATCCCGGTTGCGGCGGCTGCATTTCCGATGGAGGCGGAAATACTGTAGGTCCATGTGCTAGGATTTGGGCGCACGTTAAAGAACACCGGGTGGTCGAAATTTTCTGAGCCCTCCACTAATTTGTCTCTCATAATCATATGGTTGTTTTGGGACGTTCAAGCCCGACATATCTATCAAGAACTGTAGGTCTCACATGAATCGTTGTTTACACTCCAACTGTTTTTCATCGATGATTCTTCAAGAAACCGAAGCGTCGCTTTCCATATCGAATTACGTCGCACTTTGCTCTTTCTTCTTTGAGAAAAAAACGAAACAGAACAAAAACAAGGAGTACTGTTCCTCAAGGGCCTACTGTTCTGTTCAGTACGTATGTCCGATTGAGCACCATCATATATTTGCGATGGACAAAGCAACCAGAACTTTCAGATTGGCTTTACTTTCTTTTACGCTAATTATTGCAGCAGTTGCTTGAAATGCTTTGTCAGGTTGAATTAGCACAGTTATTTGTCTCTATGTCCATTCATGATAATTATACATCGCAAGGTATACTGTCGTGATAAGTGGTGGCGCTGCGTATGGCTCTCGGGTAAGGTCACCTGCGGGTATCTTGTTTGTAGTCTGTAATGCGCACCATTTTGGAATAGCAGTTTTCAGGCTCTCCACGTGGACGATAAATGTCAAATGGTGCAATAATGCTTTAAAAAATATTTCACCAGACGAAATTTGTATAGTACTCAAACTTGGTATATCACCATAATCACGAGGTACAGCATGATTCTTTATTCTAATGAGGCAGCTATGGGCACAATAACATATTTGCTATGTTCGAACTTGCTGACGCGATGGAGATAGAGAGAGAGAGCGAGCAATGCAAGGAGATGAGGAGACAGGTGGCGGGTCAGCACACTCTAGGTGTGTGTGCGAAGCTTAACTAAGCAATAAATTCAAGCAGCCGACAGCGTCCTGCAAAGAGCAAGCAGGGTGGTGCGCATGAATGTAGAATAGCAAGCTTTATATTTACCACCTGACAGTAGACCTAAGGAGCCTACTGCTGCTATTGCTCACCGACGCAGTAAACTATGCGATAAATAACGTTGATAATATCTGCCACGATCTTTTCCTCAAGTTTTGTTATCAGCCTTTTACACTACGTTCAGCGCAAACCGCGCCCACGATGTTCGAGAAGCTTTGAGGCTTTAGTAGATTATTTTTTTGTTAAGATTACACCCAATAGGCGACGAATTGACCGACCAGCTTTGGGCCGTCTGGAGAGCTGAAGATGCCACCCCGGTGCAAGGACTTCGAGCGGTCACCTTAGGCCCCGCCATCATAACCGACGGAGAGTGGGGGGGGGACAGAGTTTAACACCCTGTTCCCCCCCCCTCGCTCGGTAAACCTGCCGGACTTTTAGGCACCGCCATCATAATCGACGGAGAGGGGGAGGGGACAGAGTTTAACACCCTCTTCCCCCACCTCGCTTGGTAAAACTGCCGGAGTTTATTATTCATTCATTCATTCGGGAACATCACAGATTATTCGGGAACCTACGTCGCCGCTAGAGATAACGCTAGAATATACGAGGGCAAGGGTATAATTGTCGGCAAGCGCCGCTGCTTGTCAGTTGATCGACGGTTGACGCTCCGTTCGCCGCCATCAATCTAATACTGCTACTGTTACAATCCGACTTTCGCTTTACTGGGCACAAGTTCGCCCAAATAAACAGTTTGTTATTCGACTCGTAGTATGCTCCATTCGTCCTCGTCACGACCTTGTGACAATGTATCCATCCCTGTCTGCTTTAGGTTGAGGCCTTTCGAGGGCCGGATGCCCAATTTCAGGAAGTGCTGCGTTGCAGATGTATGTATGTATGTATGTATGTATGTATGTATGTATGTATGTATGTATGTATGTATGTATGTATGTATGTATGTATGTATGTATGTATGTATGTATGTATGTATGTATGTATGTATGTATGTATGTATGTAATGTCGTGTAGATATAGCTGTAGCTATTTTCTTTCAACTTTTGACTCGTTCCAATGTCGCGGGTCTGCCCAGGAGCAGGGTTTGCGGTGGTGTCCTTGAGTGGCTCACCGGCTTTGTTGTATGAGCGCGTTATCTTCCTTCCTGCGAGGGTCTGTTTCCCATTTCGGGGACCGCAGACGGCTTTGCATCCGCGGCGCCTGAAGGTATGCGGGTCGGGCTGTACGGTGGAAGCCTAACGGATGTCGCGGTAGCTTGTTGTATGTTTTTACTTTAGTTTAGGTCATTTAGAGGGTCTGTTTCCCATTTAGGGGACCGCAGACGGCTTTGCATCCGTGGCGCCTGAAGGTATGCGGGGTGAGTTGTACGGTGGAAGCCTAACGAATGTCGCGGTAGCTTGTTGTATGTTTTTACTTTAGTTTAGGTCATTTTGTGTTTAGGTGGACGGCGGTCATTGAGTTCAAACTCGGTGGAGACCGCCCGCTATTGGGTGTACTTGTTTGAATTCATGACACCCGATTGGGTGTGGTGAACGCATACTTCTGAGTGGTCCTTTTTGTTTGTCTTGGGGGTCGCTTCGGGACGCTTCCAGGGGAGCCGAGAAGGAGTCGTACCGGACACGCCACGAGAGCAGGTTGCAGCGGGTGCTGCTCCGAGTTGTTAGAGTTATGCAGCGTACAAGTGTGTAGGAGGTCTATTATGAACACCAAGTCAAATAAATCGGTATAGGAGCAACTCTATGGATCTGCTGTGTGTACGTGTCATCTCTCCGGCGGCGACCAAGTAGTGACCAGAACGCTACGCTACAGTATGTATGTATGTATGTATGTATGTATGTATGTATGTATGTATGTATGTATGTATGTATGTATGTATGTATGTATGTATGTATGTATGTATGTATGTATGTATATACCCGCAAGGCGTGTGCGTAAACAGGCGTTTGGTGTATAGCTACACAAGGGACCCGAGCGAACGGGGAGGACAGGAGTCTCACCAGAAAAGGATTGGCCCCCTGGTGCAGTATCTGGCCACTACCTCCCACATGCATAAGTAAAATAACTCACGGCCCCCAGTCCCCAGCAGCTGCGAAGCAACTGACCACGGTGGCGGTCAGATCTGCAACGCAGAAAAGGGTGCTGAGGGAGACCGGGCAAAGGGAGACCAGACATTAGGATATTATGGCATCGGTACTAGAAATGCCAGAGGAGAGCTACTAGTAGAATTTGCAGAACGCAATAATTTACGTATTTTGAATGCCTCCTACCGAAAACGAGGAAACCGTAAGTGGACATGGAGGATCCCTAATGGTGAAATTAAGAACGAAATAGGCTTTATAATGAGTGCACACCCAGGCATCGTGCGGGATGTGAAAGTGGTTGGCAAGGTACAATGCAGTGACCACAGAATGGTACGGCATCGAATTCACCTAGACTTGAAGAAGGAACGACAGAAACTGATGCGCAAAAAGCCAATCAATGAGATAGAACTGAGAGGGAAAGTACAGGAATTCCGAGTCTCGCTTCAGAACAGGTACTCGGCTCTGATTGAGGAAACCAATCCTAGCGTAGATACAATGAACGATGATCTGACGAGTATTATTACGGAGTGCGCAGTGCAAATTGGAGGCGGGGTAGTTAGAAAGGACACTGGCAAACTCGCCCAGGAAACGAATAATATTATTACGAAGCGTCAAAGCGTGAAAGTCTGAGGTACAACAGACAAGATAGAACGGTCAGAGCTTTCGAAGATGAATAATAAGCGTAGGGTACCCGATGTAAAAAGGGATAACATGGAGAGAATTGAACACGCTCTGGAAAACGGAGGAAGCGTCAAAGCAGTGAAGACGAAACTTGGGATAGGGAAAAATTAGATGTATGCACTAAGGGACAAACCAGGCAAAATTACTACCGATATGGATAGGATAGTTAAAATATCACAGACGTTTTACAGAGATCTGTACAGTAGCCGGGACAACCACGACCTTTATACTATAAGATCTAGCAGTAACCGAGATGGCACCCCATCTGTAAAGATAGAAGTCAGAAAAGGCTTGGAAAGCATGCAAAAAGGCAAAGCTGCTGGTGAATATCAGGTAACATCAGATCTGCTGAAAGATGGAGATGGATGGTGTTAGAAAACCTAGCCACCCTGTTTACGAGGTGTCTCCTGACGGGAAGAGTACCAGAGACTTGGAAGAATGCTAACATCATCTTAACACATAAAAATGGAGATGACAAGGACGTGAAGAATTACAGGCCAATCAGCTTGCTCACTGTTGTATACAAGCTATTTAAAGATAATAGCTAACAGAGTTAAGAAAACATTACAAATCAATCAACCAAAGCAACAAGCAGGGTTTCTAACAGGCTACTCAACAATCTTCCACATTCATACTATCAATCAGGTAATAGAGAAATGCCCAGAATATAACTGTTGTGTTCCAAGCACCCCTGTTTCACGAGCGAGCCTCCGAACCCGCGAAGGACCAGTTGCTGAAACTGCTTCCACATTTGACTCTTCCCCTTCCCCCGCTCGGCGCAAACTAGCCACCGTCGTTTCCCCCGGCAGTTCGGCCGCCGCCTCCATCCGAATAGGAATAAACTTGTTTTCAACAGTTCGAGGCTGTCTGAGCCTTTTGGACTACCGCGACCAACGCGTACGTCTATGGGCCTACGACAACACCGGACATAACGGTGGCGACGAGGAAGTGGATTTGGACCAACGTTACGCAACGATATTGACAAGCTACAAGCTATGGCTACTCACGGGCTCCCAAATCGGCTACCCGAATTCAACGGCTCATCATGGTCATCGTGGTTTGGACGCCTGCAATTTTACTTTGAGGCTAACAACATTACTGATGTAGCAATGAAGAGGGCCAACCTGCTAACGCTGTGTGGGGAGCGAGCAGGCATACGACACAGTCTGTGCCCTGATTCAGCCACGCACTGCCAGCAGCCGTGGACTATGACGACATCGTAGCAGCGCTACAAGAGCACTATGACTCAAAGCCATCGGAGGTCTACTGTCGAGCCCGCTTCCAACGGCGAGACCAACTGGAAGGCGAAAAAGTGGCCGAATACGTAGTGGCTCTCAAAAAGCTCGCTGCTGCTGACTGCAATTTCGGGACGTTGACCGCGACAGCTGCAGCTACTGCGCAGGAGGGAGGATCGACTGCCACAACTGCTAACACCACTATGCTCCCCTTGGACGTTATGTTGCGTGACCGTTTTGTGTGCGGACTGTGTGACGCAGGCCTACAACAACGCCTGTTCGCGGAGACGGGTCTCACCTTCTCCAAAGCCTACGACATCGCCCAACGAGCGGAGAGCACCAGTCACCATTAGAGGGATATTCGACGGAACGTCGAGCCGGTGCATCACACCAGTCAGCAGTCAGGTCACTCCACGTCTAAGGCGAAATCAAGCAGAAAGACACAGCGCTGTTGGCGATGCGATGACATGCACGATCCCCAGATATGTCGATACAAGACAGCGACCTGCAATTTTTGCCAAAAACTGGGACACATTGGAAAGGCATGCATCTCGATGCGCAAACAGCTCGGACCGAAGACTTCAGTGCAACGGAACAACAATGTCGACGCACAGGAGGGCCAGACGCAAGATACAAGTTGAACAGCACTAACGTCATCGGCACTATATGACTTAAACGCCGTTGTGAACCTCGGAACGAGACCGAAGATTACAACTGAAATTATGGTACACCAGCGCGCTATCAGGTTTGAGGTGGATTCCGGAGCAGCATGTACGCTCATCAGCGAGGACACTTTTCGCGCTGCTTGGCGTGAGAACGCGCCAGCTCTCCAGCAAGACGACACGCAGCTGAGATTGTGGTCCGGACATTCATTTCCACTGCTGGGCCTGTGCCAACGTAGACGTGTACTACAACGGGCAGACCCATCAGCTCCCTTTGCTAGTTGTCCACGGTTCTGGATCAAGCCTTTTAGGACGAAATTGGTTCACCCCCCTTGGAGTGGTCATTGGCGAAGTTCACCACACACCCAGTTATCCGTCAGTGGAGCAGCTTCAAGATAAGTACAAAGCGGTTTTCTCCGAAGAAATACCAGGGAACAACGGACCTCCAGTCACACTAGAGCTGCGGGAGGATGCGACGCCGAAATTTTTGAAAGCTAGGTCGGTGCTTTCGCCCTACGAACGTCAGTCGAGAATGAGCTTGACCGACTGCAGGAACAAGGGATCATCGAACCGACGCAACATTCGGAATGGGCTACACCACTCGTTGTCGTCCGAAAGGAGAACGGTACCCTACGCCTCTGTGGAGACTACCGGAGCACTGTCAACCTGGCGACAAAAGCATCTTCCTACCCACTGCCGACACCGGAGGAGGTTTTTAGCACGCTTCGTGGTGGAAAAGCTTCAGCACCTTGCACTTGACACAAGCCTACCAGCAGCTGAAGGTGAGCGAATCAACGTCTGAACTGCTCACGATAAACACTATTAACGGTCTTTACAAAGTTGAAACGCTGCCATTCGGAATATCTGCAGCGCCAGCAATCTTCCAGAAAATTATGGAGTCTACACTTAGCAGGATCCCAGGTGTTTGCGTCTACTTGGACGATATTATTGTCGGTGGCGTCTTCAATGAAGAGCACACAGAAAGCTTGGCGCTCATTTTGGAAAGGCTAGCAAATGCTAATTTGCGCATCAGTAAAGAAAAATGTGTTTTTGCGGTGCCTGAAGTGAAGTTTCTTGGACATCAAATGGACACGCAGGGTATCCATCCCACTGAAGACAAAGTGAGTGCAATCACCGAAGCACGAGCGCCTACTAACAAGCAAGAACTGCAGTCGTTTTTGGGGCTATTGACGTTCTACGACTGGTTCTTAGAACATCGAGCTACAGTGGCCAACGATCTATATCAGCTCCTGCAGAAAGAAGTCGCCACGCCACCAAGAGTAATTTGTTGCCCTCAAGCAACTACTTCGCAAGTCTACTGTTCTGCGACTCTACGGCGAAAGGAGACCACTACTGCTAGCCTGTGACGCATCACCATACGGAGTGGGAGCAGTCCTCTCCCAAGTTGACGACCAGGAACGGGAAGCCCCGATCGCTTTTGCTTCGCGCACCCTATCGCAGGCAGAGAGGAATTATTCCCAGCTAGATAAAGAGGGACTTGCCATCGTCTACGCAGCAGACCACTTTCGGCAGCACATTACCGGCAGGAAAGTGACTTTCATAACAGATCACCGGCCCTTATTGGGTATTATGGGTCCCCAGAAGCCAATGCCACAGACATTGTCGCCGCGAATGACACGATGGTGCATCAAGATGTCGGCGTACGATTACGAACTCGTACATCGCACTGGGAAGAAACACCAGAACGCCGACGCACTAAGCCGCCTGCCGCTGGTCACCACAAAAGATGAACCCCCCCCCCCCCGCCGGGTGATATACTCATGTTCGAGGTGCTGCCGAACCCTCCGCTAACAGCTGACACGGTAGCAGCATCAACGCAGGAGTGCACTGTCTAGAAGGAAGTCTACACAGCTATACAAGAAGGCAACGTGCAGAAGCGAAAGGGTGAACACTTCAACACTTACCGCAAGCGAGCTGCGGAGTTGAGCACTCATCGCGGTGGCGTCACCTTGGGATCAAGAGTTGTAATTCCAGCGACACTTCGCGAAAGGGCCTTGTCGCTTGTCCGCGCAGGTCATCGAGGCATTGTTGCCATGAAAAAGTGCGCCAGAAGTTATATATGGTGGCCTGGTATCGACCATGATATAGAATCAACAGTTCACGATTGCCAGCCTTGCCAATGCAACCACAGAAGCCCGCCAAGAGCCGCTATTCCTGAATCGGAAAGACCAGACACGCCTTGGCACACCCTGCACATTGATTTTGCTGGACCTATCGAAGGGTGTTCGTTCCTGGTGGTTGTAGACGCATACACCAAGTGGCTGGAGGTAAAACAAATGGCTACAACGACATCGGCAGCAGTTATCGACACTCTGCGGTCGTTGTTTCCAACGTTTCGCCTACCGCGCAAGGTGGTCTCGGACAACGGCACTCCGTTTGTGTCCACGGAGATTCTCAAGTTTTACAGCGACAACGGCGTCTCGTCTGTTACATCAGCTCCTTACCACCCGGCTACGAATGGACAAGCCGAGCGCTACGCAGCTGAGCTAAAGCACGCGCTTACTAAAAACCAGACTGGGACAATGCAACGCCGCATCGCGCGCTTTCTCTTCAGACAGCACAACACTGTGCAAAGCACTACTGATCAAACGCCAGCGAAATTGGTGTTGGGACGAGAAATGAGAACCCAGCTGACAGCAATTGTCCCGGAGCCCTCAGCAAAAGCACCGTCGTGGAAGAAAGGCTCCCGCATAGCAGGAAAATTGAAAGTGGACAGTGCATATACGCCCGCCAGTTCCACAGAAAGCCCGGCTGGGTTGAAGCGACGGCACTGAAACGCATACGTTTGCGGTCATGGCTCGTCGACCTTGGTGGAAAGGCCACACGCCGCCACCTTAATCAGTTATGCCGTTCAGGTAATCTGCCAAGTTAACCTCCCATTCAAGCAGCCACCTCGACGGAAGCTTCGTTCCACTTAGCCTGGCATCTCGCACCAGAAGAATCGGCGCCGCCGCCTGCCGGCCCTGAACACCAGAGAAACGACACCCAGCGAGCGGAGGCTTCTCTTCCTAGTGCGTCCAGAGCGTCCACGCGCCCACGGCGGCCCCCAGATCGCTTCCAAGCGACAATCTAAGGAGGGAGGAGATGTTGTGTTCCAAGCACCCCTGTGTCACGAGCGAGCCTCCGAACCCGCGAAGGACCGGTTGCTGAAACTGCTTCCAGATGTTGACTCCTCCCCTTCCCCCGCTCGGCGCAAACGAGCCACCGTCGTTTCCCCCGGCAGTTAGGCCGCCGCCCCCATCTGAATAGGAATAAACTTGTTTTTAACCGTTCGAGGCTGTCTGAGCTTTTTGGACTACCGCGACCAACGCGTACGTCTATGGGCCGACGACAACACTGGACATAACAATAACCAACCACTATATATAGTCTTCGTAGATTATGAGAAGGCGTGTGATTCGGTAGAAATATCAGCAGTCGTGTAGACACTGTGGAATCAGGGCGTCGATAAAGCACATATAAACATTCTGGAAGAAATCTACACGGAATCAGCTGCTACCAGAATGCTTCATAAATAAAGCAACAGAATACCAATCAAGAAGGGTGTAAGGCAGGGGGATACAACCTCCCCAACGCTATTTACCGCGGGCTTAAAGGAGGTTTTGAGAGGCCTAGAATGGGAACAGTTAGGGATAAGAGTTAATGAAGAGTGCGTTAGTAACCTGCGCTTTGCCGATGACATTGCATTGCTGAGTGACTCAGGGGACGAATTGCAACTCATGATTACGGAGTTAGACAAGGAGAGCAGAAAGGTGGGCGTTAAAAGTAATCTGCATGAAACGAAAGTAATGCAAAACAACCTCGGAAGAGAGCAGTGCTTTGAGATAGGTAATAGTCCACTTCAAGCTGTCAAATACTATGTCTATTTAGGACAGGTAAAAAACCTCGGAGGCGAACCACGAGTGTAGCTAGAAGAATAAAAATAAGGCCGAGCACATTTGGCAAGCACTCTCAAATCATGACAGGTAGATTGCCACTACCCTATCGGAAAAAAACGAATGGTGGGCATGGTGTAAACCACCACCCACCATTATAGTGGATTAGTGTAGTGGGTGAATGGTGGGAAACGCTCACCATGGCGCATGGTGGGCATGGTGGGTGCTGCAGTGCCAGCAACACTTGAGCGCGAAATGACGTCATAATCACCGTGACGAGCTGCCACAAAAAATAAAAAAGAATTCTATAAAACAGTATAAAAAACACCCGTCCCGTAAAAAAAAAATCAAGGCGCCACGAAGGATCGAACGTGCAACCTACGGATTCCCATTCGAAGACGCTAACCACTGCACCACACCAACATTTTTTTTCTTTATCACCTGATTCTGGTAATCTTACATGTAACTCAAATGACACAGACAATCAAATCGCGCCATGTACAATGCACATAGGTAGTGTCACCAGTGCACCAACATATTGCTGGTGTCGCGCTAAAATTCGGGCAGAGTCACTGCACCACACCAACATGACGTTGACTGGGTGTTAAATACTTGGTTGGCATACAAACTTAAGGTTCAACTTAAGATATATTTCTCGTGTACACAACATAGACAACATCTACACCTGCTACTAAAAATTGCACATTTATTAAACACAAGCAACTGCGGCCTGTAACGATTGCCACTATGTTAACGGCACTAGTGCTATTTTTTTTTTACAATTCACAACTTCAAGAAAAAAACCAAGTGGACTGGGGAGCAGCAACAGTTTGCCGGCGGAGTCTGCCAAGTTTAATATCCGTTTCGCGCTCGTTCTAGAGGGTGACATCTGCTCACGCTTTATGACGCCTCTAGGCTCATTCCATAGATACGCCCGCCTAATTTATTTGATTGAGTATTGGGATGCATTTCGCGCAATGTAGAGGGCGGTCGCGCCAGCGCAATGCTGTAGCTTTTTCGCTAAAGCAACTTCATAACGGCTTGGCCAAAACAAATGCAGTGTGCCGGAAACATTACGCTATCATGTTGGTTCACCAAGCATACGAATTGCCACGTCTGAGTTCTCGTACAAAAGCTAGAGAAGTGCCGGCGAGTGCGACCGGCGGCTGTCGGTGAGAAGACACTTAATTAGGTTCTCTGGGAGTGCTTTATTCGCGTCGCATTGATGTTTGTTGCTTCTTGAGCGGACACTATACACAATAAAAATGCTTCATTTAGATTAATTGATGCCATGGCTGCGCTGTATTGTCATACTTAATCGTCGAAATCGTGTATTCTGAAACCCGGAAGCACGGATAACACAATTGTACGGGCTCGGTCGGTAGGCCTAACTTTGATGGAAATCATGGTGGTAGAACATGTTGTGTACAGATCCCAGCTTGTCACACTATATAAATTGCCCGCCATTATAAGCCCACCCATCATCTGCTTACTGCTTCCCAGCATTATCGCGATGGTGGGCAGAGCTTCTCAGCTTGGTACACCATGTGGCCCACCATAACAAGCAGCACCCATCATCTGCTTAGTGCTTCCCAGCATTATCGCAATGGTGGGAAGAGTTTCTCAACTTGGTACACCATGTAGCTCACCATAATAGGCACAACCCATCATATGCTTAGGGCTACCCAGCATTATCGCAATGGTGGGCAGAGTGTCCCATTATTGCCCACTATCTAGCCTCTGCTTTCCACCGTCATTTCCACTTTACCCATCATCTGTACACCATACCACCCAGTATGTCCCGGCATAACCACCATATTTTCCACTACGTACCACCATAGCCATCATAATTTCCACCATGCCCACTATTATTTCCACCATGCCCACTATTATTTCCACTACGCCCACCATGTTTTCCAGTATCCACCATGGCAATTTTTCCGATAGGGTATCCCTCAAGAAAACGTATATACCAGCTGTATCTTGCCGGTACTTAGCTACGAAGCAGAAACCTGGAGACTTACAAAGAGGTGTCAGCCTAAATTGAGGACGACGCAGCGAGCAATGGAAAGAAAAATGGTAGGTGCACCCTTAAGAGACAAGAAGAGAGCATAGTGGATTATGGAAGAAACGGGGGTTAAGGATATAATAGCTGAAATCAAGAAGAGGAAATGGACATGGGCCGGGCATGTAGCACGTAGACAGGACAAGCGCTGGTAACTAACTGGATTATCAAAGAAGGCAACTAACTAACTGATGAACTGATGAACTAACTGATGAACTAACTAATGAACGGTAACTAACTGGATTCCCAAAGAAGGCAAGAAAGTTAAGGGGACACAGAAGGTAAGGTAGGCAGATGAGATCAAGAAGTTGGCGGGTATAAATTGGCAGCAGCAAGCGCAGGACTGAGTTAACTGGCGAAACTTGGGAGAGGCCTTTGTCCTGCAGTGGACGTAGTCAGGCTGACGATGATGATGTATGTATGTATGTACGCATGTATGTATGTATGTATGTATGTATCTATGTATGTATGTATGTATGTATGTATGTATGTATGTATGTATGTATGTATGTATGGTATTGAATACGTAGCAGATTACGCCGCACACATGGCGATAGACAATCCCGAGGTGATCACGCGTACTTTCTGTCATTCAATATTTGCTCTACTGAAGGCACAGACTAAGGCTGTTGGTGATGAAAGATGATTACTGATTATTTCTCGAGGCGAATGCAATGACATGAAGCAATTAAACTGCTTATTGCCGCATGCGAATTACAGCTGGCTGTTGATTGTTCTAAGAGCAGATTGCCCGTTACTAGTGGCTGTATATTTATCATAGAGTATGAATGAACATTTGGCAATGGTTTTTTTTCATCATGCACTTGTGCATATACTGTTTCACATTACAATGCGTCCATGTAGTTACGATGTACTGGTTCTCATATAAAGAGACCCGTTCCGCTGGTGCTATATTCTGTATGGTCACATAAAATTCTTGCTGGAGGAGAAGAAGAAGAAGTTGTCACAGAGAACAGCCTCTGCTTCGAGCTCTGTGAGTTTCCTAATTCTTTTGCCAAGATTTTTCAATAATCGACACACCTCGAAGGGGCGTTCCCCCTTAGAATGGGGGATCAAAACCCCATCCAGCAACCGGGACCGGGCCGACCACATCATAGTGCGTCTGACGCAAGATCTCACCCCGGCCCAAGCGTGGCCCACGTTGACAATTCTGATGACTCCTCCGTTGAAGGTATGGCTTCGGACAGCGACTATGTGGTCGTACCAAGCCGACGCCTGAAGAAGAAAATCAGCCAGACATCGCCCACTAGCCGGCAAGCACAGACAAAGGCGAGTAGCATGCGGTCGTACACCATTTCGTATGTGCCGGCATCGAAGACAGACATCTTGAACTCTCTAAATAGGCAGAGCCTGACAGAGTACTTTGAGCTCATCGCTCCAGGGAAAGTCGTACAAATACGCATAAATACCCGAAAGAACATACTGTCCGTAGAGGTCACTACGAAGGCCTTAATGGACACGCTGAAAGCGATTGTTCGATTAGGAAATATTCCGGTTCGCGCATTCTCCGCGTACGACGAAGAAACGACAACAGGAGTTATATACGATGTGGATGAGGAGATAACGGACTCGAATCTCGAGAAACTGCTGTCATCGTCGGCTCCCGTGCTTCGCTTCCACCACTTTGGACGCACGCGATGTGTTAAAGTAGTGTTTCAGTCGAAGACGTTACCCACACATGTAAAAGTTGGGTACATGAGGCACTCGGTACGTCCTTACGTACCAACACCTCTGCAATGTCATAAATGCATGCAATTTGGGCACGTTAGTGCAGTTTGCTAGGGTGCAGTAACCTGAAGCATTGCGGTGGCCCTCATGATGGTGATAACTGCAATGATGTGGCCAAATGCCCAAACTGCTCAGGCGCCCACGACGCAACATCAAAGGAATGTCCCAAAATGAGGAATGAAATTAGTATCCCAAAGAAGATGGTTCGAGACCACTCCACTCACAGAGAAGCTGCAAGGGCTGTACGGCGCCGTAAACATCGTTCGCGACATCGACGCAAACGAAGCAGCAGTGCTCATAGCTTATCGAATTCGACACACAAAACCGTGCCCTCACCACCTCCTAGCCTACTTTTGTCGGCCAGAAAGGAGGATACAGATGCTCAAATGCCAATACAGTCCACGCAAGTACAAAGTAACCAGTCATTGGCTCTCCCCACGTCGGATACTCAGTGGCCTTCACTACCGTCAAGAGCTACGGTAGCGCCATCATCACATAGTGCCCCTACCCCCAATGAAGAAAACAGGAAGATGGACAACACAGATGTCAAGGCTATGCTAAAAAACTTGATGGGTTCGATGAGTAAGATTCTCAGCAGCCTAAACACTCCCGCTGCTAAGGCGGCTGTGCAGCTACTTGAGGTTTTGGAGCCTCTTCTACTGGTTCTTCAGTAAGTGAACATGGCACTGATGTTCGAAGAACGCATGCGCCAGTCACTTGTTATGCAATGGAATGCTCGTGGCCTACGTGGGCATCTGTCGGACTTCAGACAATGGGTTTTTAAATATCAATTTCCTGTTATCGTTATATGTGAACCAAATATGGTTTCACCTTTTCGTATATCTGGATATATCCAGATTTGGTCCCGCAGTGATCAACGTACGAGCAAAGTTCTCGTTCGTATACGCCGTGATTTGACGTTCTTGAGACATAAAGTCGCGTCGCATACCAGCAATGATTACGTGAGCTTGACTATAACACATAAAAAGCGAACATTCTCCGTAATACGAGGATACATACACCCAAGCGCACAGATGGACTGCTTCCACCTTAGGACCATTCTTCAAGCAGCACAAAGGCCACACATTGTGATCGGCGATTTTAATGCACATCATCCTCTCTGGGGTAGCACTACAACGAATTATCGCGGAACGAATTTAGCCAATTTTATATACAACTATGGACTAAGCGTACTCAACGACGGATCACCAACATTTGTTCGTGGCACGTCCTACAGCAGCTGCCTCGACCTCTGTTTCGTTTCCAGAAACCTTCTGTCTTCCGCATGTTGGCGCACAGATTTGGACACTCGCGGCAGTGACCACCTTTCAACTTATGTTCAGTTCAGGTGGTTTCGCCGCACGCACACACGCTACATCCATCAAACCGACTGGACACTGTTCAAGGCATCTGTCAAGTCTGGCTGTGAGCACACGACTGATCCATGCGAGGTAGAGAACATCATTGCTTCTTCACTGCGTGACACAACCAAACAGGTTAACCTACCGAAGCAGAGATCAGCAGTTCACTCCCAATCCGAGGCCCTTCGTGCAATCCGTCGCCGTGCCGAACGCCGATACAGACGAACAAAGTCAACTTCAGACCTCTCCGCCTGTTGTCGAGCTCAACGACATGTTCTTGGGCATCTTGACAAGATTGACAGGCAACGTTGGAGAAATTTCTGTGGATCTCTGGACCCCAGGTAACCTCTATCTAAGATCTGGCGGGTGGTACGAAGTTTGCAGACAACTCCCCAACAACGTCAACCATTTCAAGCTGTTGCTCTACATCAGGGACGGACAGAAGTTGAGATAGCCAGTGACTACTGTAGCCTCATCGTGGACACCACTGATGGTCTTGCCACTAATGAACTACCATTGCGCCTCCATCGTCTGACGAGTGCCTTGATGTACGTTTTACAATACATGAGCTTGACGCTGCGATTTCTGCCTCCCGCCGATCGTCGGCACCAGGACCTGACGGAATCACGTATGCTGCACTCAACCATCTTGATACAGAAGCACGACGTATCCTGTTATCTCATTATAGCACCTCATGGGAGTCAGGAGAAGTCCCAGCTAATTGAGAATGCAGTCGCATTATTGCGTTGCTCAAGCCGGGGAAGTGTCCTCATGCGCTTTCCTCCTGCAGACCAATCGCGTTAGCCAGCTGCGTCGGAAAAGTGATGGAAAGAATGGTACTGGCACGATTAGAGTGGCTTTTAGAGAGCAACAACTCCTTTCCTGCATTTATGAACGGCTTCAGAAGAGGCCGATCTGCCATTGATGGTGTGGTCGACTTGATCACCAGCGTTGAAGAGGAAAGAAGCTGACGCAGACTAGTGGCGGCGGTCTTCTTAGACATTGAGGGTGCCTACGATAATGTGCTGCATTATGCGATCCTTGACGCACTGGAAGATTTCGACATCGGTGGATGACTGTACGCTTGGATTTTTAGCTGCCTTAGGGACCACACCATTTACATGACGACAAGCAACGGAGACACCAATCGATATAAGGTTCATCGTGGTGTTCCCCAAGCAGGAGTTCTCAGCCCGATCCTATTCAATGTCACAATGATCGGCCTAGCAGCAGAACATCCCAGCACGGTGAAGATCACTGCATACGCTGATGACATATGCATATGGGCATCCGGAACTACTCGTCCGCAATTGCGAGCTCGACTTCAGCGTGCAGTGACGATCACATACAAATATCTACGACGTCAGGGGCTCACTCTTTCAATCGACAAATGCGCACTGCTTGCGTTCACGCGCAAGCATATGTCGCGATACCCGATACTTATTAATGGGACAGCGATACCTGCTGTAACGCACCACAAGTTCCTTGTGGTTGTCGTACACAGAGATCTATCGTGGACAAGGCATGTCGCAGTACTTAAATCTAAATTGAAGAGCTTTGCTCTCATTCTTCGCCACATAGCAGGAACAAGATGGGGCTCATCAGAATCATCGCTACTTCAATTACACGATGCTCTATTTGTGCGATAGTGGGATGCATTCGATACAGCATGCCGGTGCTTTTCATTATGAGACCTAGTTGTGTGAAGACACTCGAGAGTGTTCAAGCTCAATGCTTACGAAGATGCTTGGGTCTAGCGCGCTGCACTTCAACAAATGGGACAATCGCAGAGGCTCGGGCTTGTCCCATCAGTGTATACATGCTCTGCGAGCCACTTAGAGTTCACCTCCGATTACTGAGCAGATACAGACAGCACCCACTGTCAGTACTACCCGCCACTCACCCAGATTGCAGTTTCTCAAAAGTAATATCGCGGCATGAAAATATTATACCATCAAGGTTTTCTCCGCCAAATGCCCCTGCAGTACCTCCATGGGTTTTGCCTAAACCACCTATGTCTTTTACGATACCTGGAATTACGAAGAAGTCGCTCATTTCTTCTGTTGGCCTCAGACAACTGACCCTATATCACATTTATACAAAGTACAGTGATTCTCTGCACGTGTACACCGACAGATCCACCACGCTAAACACCTCCGCCGCAGCCTTTGTCATCCCAGACATGGACATCGTTCGACGATTCAAAGTGGACCATAAAACCACATCAACTGCTGCAGAGCTTGTCGCTATCCAAGAGGCAATAAGGTTTATTTCCGGAGAGCGACCTCGAGCCTGGACGATTATCTGTGATGCCAAACCCGCTTTGCAAACCATTATTTGCATCATGAAGCAAGGTCCATATTACAGCTTGGCAATAGAAATCACAGAACGTATTCAGGTTGCTTCAACAAATGGCCATCTTATATCTTTCCAGTGGATTCCCGCTCATTGCGGCGTGATGGGAAACGAAGAGGCAGACGCTGAAGCTAAAAATGCCTTAAGCAGTGCCCCTGAAGTACGCATTGCGTTTTCACGAGCTGACACGAACGCCCTGCTTCGCTGCGTGATGCGCAGCTACACACTTCAGCACTGGACCAAACCGGAACGGCGACACCAGCGACTTCACAAATGGGAACCGGAAATGAGGTTCCGCATGCCTCCTAAATTGAAACGGCAACTCACAAGTATGATCCACCGCATTCGTCTTGGTGTAGCGTACACCAGACGTTTCGCACATATCATCGGTCGCAGTGACACCGGTCCTAATTGTGAACACTGTGACGTGCCAGAAACACTTGAGCACATATTTTGTGTCTGCCCAGCATACGAACGTGAACGACAAACACTAATTTCTTCTACTGAACTATATCGCGGTAGGTCATTAACTGATGAGACCATGTTGGGCCCTTGGCCAGACACCAACAGTGAAACTGCGGTCACAAGAGCAGTTATACCTTTTTAGAAACAACTGGACTATGTGCGCGGCTATAAGATGTGTCTCAGCTAGAAAGAACACTACATACTCCCCTCTCTATCTCACCATCGTCATCCATAATTCTTTCTCTTCCCCTTTCTCTTCCCCAGTGTAGAGTAGCAGGCTAGAGCAAGCTATCGCTCAGGCCGACCTCTCCGCGTTTCTGTAAATAAACTTACCTCCTTGCTATTTTCACAGACTTTGGAGCATTCCGCAGCCGAGGTAATTCGGTGGCTGGATCAAAGACTCCATATTGCCCTGGCTACTATCACACTTTTTTCTAACGTTTTTTTAAATAATCATGTTTCCCTGAAGGCGAAGGCGGTATTTACGCCACCAACTCGCAATGTTTCCATCAGTGCAAATAAAAAAGACAATGTATTGAAGTTAGTAAATAAGTGTAAGGGTATCTCCACAGTCATGGTGTCAAGCCTGAAGCAAGTGCAGAGCTGGGCAGCTTTTTTTCTTTTTCTTTCTTTTGAAACATTTGCTTTGACCCCTTATGGTAACCTGTTTTTCACATTTTCAGGCTTCCAGCTTTTAAGGGTCAGTTTAGTTCACCTGCACCAATCCGAACTGGTTCACAGCTGTGCACGAGAAGTTCAGAACTTGTGCGGCAGGAGTTCAGCGGTGCGGCACCACAAGCGAATGACAAGGTGCCGAAAAGGTGGAATCCTTATTTTTGTTCGCTTAATTTATTGAGGTGCAAACATCTTGGCAAAAAACGTCGCATTTATAGGGGTGGGTACAGCACCTACGTCTAGTGCTATGTTGTTTGTTTAGCTGTGCGAGCTGCTGCACCGAACCAGTGCCGTCAGAGCAGAAGGTACAGGGAAGTCATGAAATAATTTTGGTGCTGTACCTCTCCTGCGCTTTTTGAAATGAATGGCAAGATTTAGAAGATGCGATAGCTGCGCCACTGAAACGAATGGCGAGGTGCAGCACTTTGTAAAATGGGTCATGTGGTGCAGGCGAATCGAACAAACCCTTAAGCACACAAGCGTCTTAGCGTTTCACCCCATCGAAATATGGCTACAGTGGCTGGGATCAAACAGTTTGTTGTTGAGCTCAGCAGCGCCACACAATCTAACTAATAGTGTTACAGTTTCAACATTATTGAAGTGTAGATTCCATGCCACGGTAGGCAGGCAATGCTTGTAGCCAATCTAAAGCACCTCTCCACGATATGCGCGGTAAAACATTCACAAATACAGCATTACATGTGTGAGGTTAGAGATAACCTGTTGTAGTGGACATTCAGATGTTTCAACGTACTTGCAGAGTAGACATTCGGGGGTAGTCATCCTGTAATTGCATGGCAGTCTGGAAAAACAAGTAACATCGCCAGATGTCAATGCATGAAATGAATGCATGTAAGTTTCCAAAGTAAACAAATAAACTCAGTTAATTAGTAAACAGCAGTATTTTATACATATATGTAGCGGTACCTCATAACACGTACATAACTCAGGGCTGCTTCTTCACAAGGCATGTCATGTAGCAGGTTCCTTGCCCATTGTACACATTTGTTCCATGTCAGGTGGGCCAGGAGGCTGTGGCAGAAAAAGAACTATTTCTCATTTATGTGACGCTTCCTTTGTCACACTATAGCAAAACCAGACACATAATTATGTGATGTTTCTCAAACGCGACTGCAGTAAACTATTAACTAGTAGGTGTTTTGCACTAATGTATGGGCTAGCTAAGAAGACACATGCGAGGCAACAGTGATTTATTTGCCTTCTTTTATCGCAACGGCCTGGTTGGTGTTACCTGGTGATAGAATTTCAGAATTAACTATTGAGTCAGCAACTCGTTCCCACGTGAAGCCATGCACGCCGCAAGTAACGCACGTTTTTCCGGTTACAGAATGAGACGTTGAACAATTTTAAACTTTATTACTGCGAAGCACTGCCACCGTGTGACGCCTATGCAGTCATTGGCAAGAAAAAAACTTCATATGTTGAAATGAACCAACTAGACCTGCAAGCAACCATCCTTGAAAAACTTAAGTGGTTTCTACTCACCGGCCCGGGCTTGCAACGGGTGTTCACCCGATGAAAGCTTCAACGGTCGCTTCGTTCCCCGAAAGTCACTCGAATTCCCTTCGTGAAAGCATTTGAACGAGTCAAAATAAACAGAATGAGAGAGAATGTGTCGGTAGGCAGAGGCTCGAAATATTTACAGCGAAACGAAACCGTTCGAGACACCTCCGAACGTACCGCAAGCCGTTACCTGCCGTCGTAACCGTTGGGCGCCGCAAACTTTGAAATAAGGATAATGATGTCGATAGGCTGCTACTGACATCAAGTCAGCTGGAGCAAAAACTATTACAAAAAGTTGATGACGCAGCACATGTTTAAGAAAAACTACTTGCTAGAAGAACAAAATGTTTTTTATGTGTAGCGGTAAGCAAACATGTATTATTTGATCAATTTGAAATAAACTTGGCCCCGACAAAGGCGCCTCTACAAGAAAGTGCAATAGCGCAAGTCGCGAGAGATTAGTAGATCCAGTCTGGGTGTTTAAAGCAGAAACGCGCCGCGGCTGATTTTTTCGCCCCCTACAGGTGAGCACTTGAACATGAAAGTTTTCGGGCCTGACGCAGTGTTGTCTGGGTAGTGCATAGGCGCGAAACGCAGCATGTTGCATTTCGCACCGGTTGCCGTGGGGCCGCGCCGACGGACGCTGGTTGCGCCTGGCGCAAGACTACAGAGTGCTCGCGTTTTGCTAACGTAGCGTCGCTGTGCACAATGTGCGCCCGCGTCAACGCTACATTGTATTATATTGTGCCCTTCATGGTGTGGTCGCGGTCGTGTTGCTATCTCTGCATATACCAAATTCGGTGTTACGTGACTTGAATGGATGACGAAATGTATGACTAGTGCAAACATGATAATCCTGACACGCCTGTCATGTACGAACATGACAACATATATTCTCATAGCGTGCTCGTGGCCGTTTCGCTAGCTTCACATATACTAAATTTTGTATCATGTGACGTGAATAGATTTCGAAAGTAAATGACACATCTAAACGTGATAATCAAGACACGGAAGTCCTCTATAGCATCATTTACCTCTACATAGTAACGTTGTGCTGATTTCAAACTGACATATCAACATTTCTCATTCGTGCTTCGCATATCATCGATTCCCAATGCACGTGGGATCTGCCATTTTCTTACATCTTTTTCTTTCCTTCTGGCATTTCTCACTGTCAATTTTCTGCTTTCTATTTGTTTTCATTTACTTATTTTTTCTCGCTGTCTCTTTCTTTCAATGCTAGGCCTGTTTCTTCATTCTTGTACTAGTACAAAACAACGCATTCGCTCAACCTTTTGTTCAGAGAGTTAACCCCGGATTATTGGAACGTAGGAGGTCTGTAACTGAAGGCTCACCTTGTAACCCTTTTAGGCTTCGTTCTTTTTTTATTTCCCCTTTTTCATGTTCTTTCCTTTCTGTAGTATTCTTTATTGTTTTTCCTATGCTATGCTCTACACTCTCTCCTTCGCATGCGCTCATCATCACCTTTCTATTTTTCGTTCTCATCTTTACTTTTCTACAACCTTGCTGTATACTAGCCAATACCAGGCTAATCTATGCTCTTCTAGCGTGCCTTGTTAGATGTGAAGTGTCTTACCTCCGTATTCTAAAACATCCCTTCACTCAACACTTAACCTTCACTTGAGAGAGCTTATGGGGGCGCCGTCTCTAGACAGGGAAAGTGACTACATATTAGCAATGATCTGCTGTGATTCTTGAGTAGCGCAGCGTGATTTTCAGCCGAGCAGCGGCGCAGTGCTCAACTCTATCAAGTGAAGGATGGAAGTCGAGTCGAGGAGCGTTTGTGAATACGGGGGTTAGGATCGAGGTCGATCCGGCTGGCGGCGTAATCAGCTTTCCTGCCCATGCGCCCTTCCCCCTCTCTTCTCTACCCCCTCTTTCTCTAGCCTAGCAACGCCAACAGCGTCTGCTAATATTAGCTCGCTCGTCCTCTCTGTCTCCTGAGCATCTCTTCCTGCGACGTTTACGCCTCCATTGCGCATGCCCGACTCTCCCTCTACTCTCTTCACTTCTCCCTCCCTTCCCTTATGAGCCGACGCAAGCAGCGTCTGCTAGAGAGTTTCTCGATTGAAAAAAAAAAGTCACAGCTTTGCCGCAAAGTTGAAGCAACGAATGCGATAGCAACAAATTGGATGGTCACGCGCAGAATGACAAGCGGATCAAAATGTGCCCCGCGTTTCTCACGCACAAATGACGCGCGAGACGTACTCACGGGTACCGATGAACGCGAATAAACGTCTAAGCTGTTACTTCGCTCTGTCTGAAAAGCGCACCCTTTTATCAAACGGAGACTGTTCTACGAGAGCAGGCACCATTGTGCTCCCAGTAACTACAACAGTATCGTTTCGGCTTGCTCTTGCAATGGAAGAATGTAAGTTTTACGGGCTGTTCGTCTCGGTAAAGCTGCATAAGTTCGAGTAGTTACTGTAGATACCTACTCTGCTCGAGCATATCATCTGAATCCGGCCGCGGTGACATAGAAACATGGCATTCTCTGACTCAAATATAGGTATCGTTACGCAGTGTGTGCAAATTTCAGAATAAATATGATTCATTACAAAAGTCCAACGGTAAAGCTAACTCGTTACTTGTTATGTGCCTGTCAAATGCCTCTTGAGCTAACAAAATAACATCGAAGAGTTTAAGGCTTTCTTCACATTTTTCTGCTGGCATCTTATATCGTATATTTAATGTCGTCATGCCGCAGAATTTCTGCCCACTTGGGTAGAAAATACCATATTTCACGGCATTCGTAGCTCAACATTTCTCTACATTGGAGATACTGAAGGAAGTGTGAAATTCACAGACCTGTGGGCTTCCACAGGTAGTAAAGTTATTAGTGACATCCCTGATCAAACAATTGAGTTGCTGGGCGTTTATAGAGGACATTATGATGATGATTGTGATGCTGTTTGTTGTGGTATTTACTGTAGCTGTGAAAAAAAACTGGCCTTTCTAGCTCATTATTATATATGATCAGACATACCGGTATATGGTCTAACCGCTCCTAAAAAGGGCTTGTCCTGAAAGTTAGTGTTCAATTTATGCATCAGAAAGGACATATCACAACCTTATGTTACATATTAAGTATCGGCTGAACGTGAGCACACTTGCCAGCTACGAAAGAACTATTATTGAGAGTATACTTATAACGAAATTTTATTGCTCATGCAGTGTTTAACGCAAAAATGCAAGGACGACCGTTATGGCTCGTTTACAAAAAGCGAAATCTTATGCCTATCATTTCAGCAACAGGAAACAAACCAGCCTTTCATACGCTACGTAACTATACCGGCTTTAAATAAAAGATCCTGCACGCCATGGAACTGTTATGCCCTGGCCAATTTCTGAAAAACTTCCAGAGGTGAAAAAAAAGACAACGGACTGTAGATGCACTACAATGCCACAACGCTAATTAACATTAGCTGACCTGTTATCTGAGAAGGGGGCAATTCAGAATGATTTATGAAGGGCGCAGAACGTATTGATGGTCTAAATGTAAATATAGCCAAAATAAAGCCACACGCTAAGCACGTTGAAGCTTTCTGCGTCATTTTTTTTCGCCTTACGTTCGTTAAGCTCTCGTATGTGCATATATATTGCGATACATCGAGATATTGTGAGCTGGTCTCATACAATGGTCGAAAGCAACATATGTACAGAACAAAAACGGCAATCGTACAATATTTTTACGGGTTATTTTGCCACAGCATGTAGAACAAAGGATGCTTGTAGCTTTCTGGTGCTCTGTGAGCGTGTTTTTGAGCCCATCATTGTGTTTGTTCACCCATATACTTCCACCTGAAAGACATTCAGCTAAAGAGCTGTACCCATGAAACGCAGACTCAGTAGTCTTCAATCAAACTCTCTTCGTGTCACACTATATATGCTTGGCAGCAGCTTTTATCAATGGATATGCGTGTGGTGATCAGCCTATTATCTTGTTACCTACACTAAAGCAAGTTTACTGGTAAACACTGATGCAAACGCAATGCTGCAAAAATAGTCCACAGTTTACTCAGTGTGTTGTAATACAATGCCCGTTATCACCCTATCAAGGCCCATAGAAGGCATTGATGGTTTAGAGTTTCTATACATATAAGAAGCAGGAGCGTAGGCAGAATTCCTTTCAAATGGGGGAAGGCCCCACTTTTATATTAAGCAGAGTTGTGCAGGCAGGTATGATCAAGTGGCTTGCAATGAAAAGCACAGATTTAGTTCGGAAGAACGAACACACGACAGAAATGACGCTCACTTGCCACTCAGTTTATTCGAAAAATCTTTACAGCAAGAAATCTGGGAAAATAGAGTAATGTATCCACTATTAGACAGTTCACGTAAAAAACAGTTGCTGAGAAATTCGGCAAAACCAAAAAAACATTGGATTGATGAAATCTACAGATGTTGAATAACATTCACAAAAAACGCAGACAATAGAGAAATACAGAGGCTTGCTTAATTACTATAAGATATATTACTGATGCTGCACAGTTAAATAGGTGACACTTCACTATATTATAAGAAATACATGAAATAGTTATCTGCCGCTCTCGTGTTCGAAAGAGAGGCCGATGCAGCATCAATATTATAAGTAACACCCCCTCCCCCTGTCAACACAGATTTGTTCTTTTGTTTTGTGAGGAATCAAGTATAGTCCAACTTTGTCGACATATCTGCTCTTTATTTGCCGAAGAATACTTTCTAAACAGAGAATCTCTATAGACCAAGCATTGCGATTTCACCTAAAATCAGATATTAAGGACAGTTGTGGGGCTTGTCGGATGTTTCTTGTAGGCCGTGTTCGTTTATCGGCGTGTGTCATTCATGTCCTCCCACTTGTCGAACTCTATAAGGCACACATTGCGCGTCTTGAAGACCTTACGAGCATCCTTTCTCCGACTGTGCATTTATTTCTTTACTTTGCGTTCAAGTTATAGAGCACGCAAACATCAAGCGCACCATCGCGCTAACGCAAATTTATCGAGAGCTGCTGTCACGCAATTTTCCACTTACGCCGGCTCGACTAGCTGCTGCGACAATAAATTACCACCTACGCCACCTGCCACTATTTATGCAAGCTCCATATGAAACTTCAGATGAAATGTCAAAACAATGACTTTCTTCAGATGCTTCTAAAGTTATATGTAGACGGGTGTGTATGAGTTTGTACTTGTCCGAACGTGACCACTGAGCTTGGAGTCTGTGATAAGTGGCCGTGTGTGAAGAGCCTAATAAACAGTTAAGTGCGGGAAACGCGTTTGAACTGCGCGCCTCTGTGACCATCGAGAAGGACGACATGTGGAATCGGGGCACGCGGTGCTGCGAGACGCGGTGGGGCAAGACCGAAAAAGAAAGGAAAGAAGACAGGTGGACAAATATTTTAGGCTTTGGTGTCTCAGGCTTGGGATACTGCCACAAAGATGCCTTTGATGCCATGTGCATTTCATTATAAATACTCCTGAAATCTGGTACCACTGAAATCTGGTATTTAAAATTCTTTGTCATTTTGCTAAGCTAAAACTTAAGTTTTCAAAATTATTCCTGTCAGGTTATTACGGCAGTCTGGAACACAGGTTCAAAAGCATATTACTTGTAGTTAAAGTGAATATTCTACGTATAATTGTCATTTCACTTCTTTATTTTTTGTTTAAAAATTTATACCTTACCTAAAGTAAAATTTAACAGTCTCTACATTGCATTCTTGGCCGATCCCCCAAAGTGGGAACGTGTCATGTATCTAGGATAGCAAAGCAACGCAAAGCAATGTGGCTCGCGATCGCAGAACCAGGGCACGGGAGCAGATACCTGTAGGGTTCCGGACTCGAGGTAGCAGCCGGCTCCCACCTGGGGCCAAACCAGCCGTCTAAGCACTTGTGTCCAAACCAGCTGTCGACGCACCTGGGGCTGAACCAGCCTACCGACCACCTCGGGCCTGGCGTGGTTGAAACGTCGCCAGGACGTTCCCGCCAGGCGAAGCACGCGTATACCACAGTTAGCCTCAGCCTGCACTCTTGAGCAGCGTGGCAGGAGCCATGCCCATTCATGGTCAAAGACCCCGGTGAAGAGCAGCGTTGCTGACCGCGGCTGGCAGCGCAGCTACAGCACCAGCATCGAGTGCCTTCACTCAACGTCGTTGAGCCGTTCAACCTTTCCCACGACTTGACCACCGCGCTGCCCCGGTTACCTCATTCTTTGCTTTGTTTGGTCATTGACTTTTCTTTAGCATTCTTAGCACTTAGTCTATTTACTTACTACCATTATACTTTTATCAATCTCTGTAAATACATCGGTGTTGTTCATGCAAAAACGGTTTCGTTATTGTCCGGATTATGGTTACGTCATCGCGGTTCGTTTCCCGCAAACACGTGCCTTTTCTTTAGAGCTCTGACTCACCATATACACCTCGTTACAAAGTCAAACTCTTGTTATTCAGTTTAATAACGGGATGTTATAGGTGCCAAGCTACTCCACCTGGTATTTGTGGCGCAAACAAAAAACAACAATGAAGCCATTCTGAAAGCTGCGACATAACCCCCATCTACCCACGCCCTGCTATTGGACCACTAGTTTGGTCAATAACATAGTTCTTTCGCTATTCCCGGGTTGTGAGCCGTGCCATGAAAAAAGAAAATGGAGGGGCACGCTAGACGCATTACAATTCCCCTTTTGTTTGATCAGCGCTACTTAGAGCGACATTTCAGGGAATATCAGCTTTCCTTAGAAAGTTCATCCTTGCCAACAGTTGTTACGGTTTAGTTGGTTACTATTAGATAAGCCGTTGTTGAAGGGAGCACAAATACATCAACAGAAAGAGGCCTAATGGAGGCGCAATCTAACAGCTTTTCATTTTGGGATATTTTAGTGTACGTAGAGGCGTGAGCAAAAGTGTGCATACCACGAGATAGCGCGGAAGTCTCTCGATGTGCTGTCTAGCGACGTGACACGTGCTGCAGTGCACATGCCCGTCTCATCGAATCAATTGACCTCTCATGTCGCTGTGTGATGCGGTTGCGCCGCTCGTTGCCAAAATGACAACTGGGTGTCGCTCTCTTAGCTCCATCGAATTTGTGCCGTTCGTTTACGTAGTGGCTGTGACGGAGTCGCTTCAATCGCCGGGCTAAGGCTCTCCTAATGTGAGCTAATTTTGCTCGGCTTTAAGGGATAGCATGATCACCTGTGCATAATTATGTTTCACTGTACATATCTAGACACAACTGGGCGCATCAAAGATTAACTTCGCCTAACATGAAGAGAGCACGCTTGAATGGGCTCAATTAAACTAACATCTGACTTCATTAGCTGAAACTGTGCTCAACTGTGTTTGATCTGTTTCGGCTACAGTTACATTGACGCAAATAGGCTAACTGATGTTGAACCTGGCTTGACCCGACAAGGCAAGCTGGCCTGAGAAAACGTAATTTTGTGTTCTTGGCTTCATAAGGTTGTGCGATGCTGGCGATGCTTTCTTCTGCTAATCAAGCGGTGTAATTATGATGCAAGCCCGCAGCTTGAGCCGGCCTCGCAGCAGCTGACTTGTGAAGTAACGGCAAACTTCGATGGAGCAAAAATAGCGACACTCAGTTGTAGGTTTTTCTACGAGCGCCGTAGCTGCGTCAGGCAGAGTGGCATGAAAAACCAACTGAGACGGCGTGACGCGCATACGCACCGCCGCAGACGTCTTGTCACCAGATGGCACGTGGATGCCTTCAATGGAAAAAGTATAAAGAAAGGGTGCAACGAAGGAAGGGGTAGTACTGGAAGATTGGAATCGGAGGAAGGCCGAAGGGAAACTTTCTAAGTTCACTACGCCTGGCTAAGATGGGGTTCCCGTCCACCTCTTAATGAACTAGCACATAACACTACAGAAGCAATGCTGAAATCCGTAGAAAAAGTGCTTACAAGAGAAGAAAATACCAGACACTTGGTGTAAGGGCATCATAACCTTAATCTCTAAAGGCAAGGGAGAAAATGTTAACATTCACTCGTATATAGGCCGATAACTACTACATCTGTGCTATACAGGTTGGCGATACAGGCAGTAAATTTAAACAAGAAACATAGGTGAAGCAAAATCCTATTTTTCGAGAACTTTAGAATGGATTCCGTATCAACAGATGGTCAGACGATAACCTGTTAGTTCCTACTCAGTGCATAGAAATGTATAAAATAGAAAATGGGCACTTATACGTTGCTTAGTGGTCATCAATGGGGCAAATGACAACGTTAATAAGGAAGTTTTGTTATATATATTGTACCGAAGCATAGTGGCGCCAGCTCTGTGCCAGCGTGAAAGAAGACGTTGACGTCTGTGTGTGGCTCGTGCTTGCCGGGTTCCTGCCTGTACCAGCTTGTTGCGGCTAACGTTTCTGGAATAATAACCTGCGTTTTTACGCAACCCTGCTCGTTGCATTTGGTGGAGGTGCTGGGTAACGTCCTGGAGCTCCGCAGCTGTAAGCTACCATCTCAGTCCACGATGACCGAGCGCGTCGATTCCCCACAAGGCTCTTTCACGCTGCCACCCGTCATGTGTTCTGGTGTACTTCGTCTGCGTGACCCACCAGTATACAACGGCACTGAAGATCAAGATGTCGAGGACTGGCAGGCAGAGTACGAGCATGCCAGCGCGATTAACAAGTGGGATGACAGAACGCTTTAACCGTACCCTTGGAGATATGCTTGCCATGTACGCCTCTGACGACCACACTAATTGGGACCAAGTGCTCCCTTTTGTCACGTACGCGTACAACTCTGCGCCACAAACAACCACTGGCTTTTCTCCTTTCTTCCTCCTGTACGGACGTGAGCCATCATGCTCCATGGACACCATGCTCTCTTACAGGCCTGATGTTTCCGAAGCGACGCCTGTTTTCGAAGCAGCTGCTTATGCCGAAGAGTGTCGTCAACTCGCTCGCTCATTTACCGCACAAGACCAATGGCGCCAGAAAACTGACCACGATCCCTCTGCGTCTACTGTACACTATACGCAGGAATGCTGGTTTGGCTCTGGGTCCCGTCTACCCCTCCCGGTCTTTCCCCGAAACTTTCGTCGAAATTCCATGGCCCCTACCGTGTGGTGCGGCAAACATCTCCTGTCAACTATGAAGTTGAGCCCATTGATCCACCCTCGGACCAACGCTGCCGTGGGCGTGAAACAGTACACGTATCACGCCTCAAACCGTGCTATGACCTCCTTGTCGTGTCCTTTCCCTAGGTCGCCAGGTTGGCTCCTTTCTGCGCGGGGAGTAATTGTACCGAAGCATAGTGGCGCCAGCTCTGTGCCAGCGTGAAAGAAGACGTTGACGTCCGTGTGTGGCTTGTGCTTGCCGGGTTCCTGCCTGTACCAGCTTGTTGCGGCTAACGTTTCTGGAATAATAACCTGTGTTTTTACGCAACCTTGCTCGTTACAATATATATATATATATATTAAAGAGATCCAACACACAGTAATGCCAAGTAATGTACAGGGGAAGTTATTAGAATCAATGGAATGTAAATAAGAAGAAAGACAAGTGGATGAAAAAATAACCAGCCGTGAGCAGGTGCTCACGGCTGGTTATTTTTTCATCCACTTTTCTTTCATCTTATTTACATTCCATTGATTCTAATAACTTCCCCTGTACATTACTTGGCATTACTGTCTGTTAGATCTCATTAATATTGTGTTAAAACACGGAAAAACGAGCCCTTAGGTATACACTTCTTTTCCTTATTTCATTAAAAACGAGGGTCTCGTACTGGCAGACTTGGTGTCATTAGGTTGTATACGAGGGACTATTAATCAGCTGCCCGCTCATAATAAGTTCACGTGCTACGTGACGCCAAACCTGCACATAAAAAGAGTGTTTTCACACTCGTCGCTTGGCTCATAGATGGCGCTGACTGTCACTCCTACTTCTAAATTCACATATAAACCCAAAAAAAGTGGATGGAGAGAGGGCCGCTGTGGTAGCTCAGTGGTTGGAGCATCGAACGCGTTATTCGAAGGTCGTAGGTTCATTTCCTGCTCACGGCTGGTTATTTTTCATCAACTTTATTTCTTCTTATTTACATTCCGTTGGTTCTAATAACTTCCCCTGTACATTACTTGGCATTACTGTCCGTTAGACCTCATTAATATTGTGTTAGACACGGAAAAACGTGCCCTTAGGTATACACTTCTTTCCCTTATTTCAGTAAAAACGAGGGTCTCGTACTGGCAGACTTGGTGTCATTAGATTGTATACGAGGGACTATTAATCAGCTGCCCGCCTATAATAAGTTCACGTGCTACGTGATGCCAAACCTGCGCAAAGAAAGAGTGTTTTCACACTCGTCACTTGGCTCATAGATGGCGCTGACTGTCACTACTACTTCTAAATTCTAATATAAACCGCAAAAAGTGGATGCAGAGAGGGCCGCTGTGGTAGCTCAGTGGTTGGAGCATTGAACGCGTTATTCGAAGGTCGTAGGTTCGTTTCTTGCTCACGGCTGGTTATTTTTTCATCCACTTTTCTTTCTTCTTATTTATATTCCATTGGATCTAGTAACTTCTCCTTTACATTACAAGGCATTACTGTCTGTTAGATCTCATTAATATTGTGTTAGACACGGAAAAACGTGCCCTTAGGTATACACTTCTTTCCCTTATTTCATTAAAAACGAGGGTCTCGTACTGGCAGACTTGGTGTCATTAGATTGTATACGAGGGACTATTAATCAGCTGCCCGCCTATAATAAGTTCACGTGCTACGTGATGCCAAACCTGCGCAAAGAAAGAGTGTTTTCACACTCGTCACTTGGCTCATAGATGGCGCTGACTGTCACTACTACTTCTAAATTCTAATATAAACCGCAAAAAGTGGATGCAGAGAGGGCCGCTGTGGTAGCTCAGTGGTTGGAGCATTGAACGCGTTATTCGAAGGTCGTAGGTTCGTTTCTTGCTCACGGCTGGTTATTTTTCATCCACTTTTCTTTCTTCTTATTTATATTCCATTGGATCTAGTAACTTCTCCTTTACATTACAAGGCATTACTGTCTGTTAGATCTCATTAATATTGTGTTAAAACACGGAAAAACGAGCCCTTAGGTATTAACTTCTTTCCCTTATATATATATATATATATATATATATATATATATATATATATATATATATATCGCTATGATGAATGGGCGACCTGGCCTCGCTCATACGCCATGTTTATTCGAAAGCACTTCTTCCTCATCTACTTCTCGTAACTATCCCTGCCTTGTTACGTCACAGGGTGTCACCGCTAACAAACTACAATACTTTGAAGAAGAGAATAAACAAATAATGGCCAAATTCACAGTTTTACGTCCTGACGGAGTTCCACAATCTCACTAAATCTTCAAGGCTGGTGGAGCAGTCTACTGATATCTATGACGTTTCTAGTGGACGAGCTTGCCTGTTGCGTTCCGGACAGAGCGGACTACACATGGATACTGACAATACTGATTGAACTCTTCTGGGGACTGAGCAAGGTTGGAACGCATTGTTGCATCGGCAGCTCGGGTGTCGTTGGGGTTGAATTTTTCGTCATGATCGGTGCAATCTCGGTGCTTCTTGCTTTCGTGCTTTTTGACAGACTGTGATGAAGTGGCTGAGTGCTTGTGGTATGCAAGCAGTGCTTCCGCGTCTTTCTCTGCATTTTCTTCGGTGGTACTGTCGGTGTAATAGCAGGTGCAGGGAATGTATCTGGTGACTTTTTTTGTGCAAAAGTGCCTGACGTCTTGAATTGGTCTTTGGTTTAGAGATCCTATTTTCCGATGTTCTTCAATTGGTGAGTGCGCTTGCGTTGAAATTTTCGTTCGTCGATGCCCTCGTGGCAGTCTCTCTCATTGTCGCATGAGTTTGTGAACTTGGCTTTGCTTACTTTGCTGATGCTGCTCAGGAGATGGCTGTTGTGGTGCCTCTTCCGGGATTGTGCATTCATTTCTTTCGAGGTTTAACGCGTCTTTTGGACAGCTCATGCATGGTGAGCTGGTGTCCCGCCTGTCGGGTATAGTTGGTAATGCCTCATCATTGCTAGCATGCTCTTCAGAGGCTTCAGTGACGTGGTTCATTACGGACGCTTCTGAAGGACAATTGTGGGTGAAGTTTGATGAATGATGTACTTCTGAATTTGTTAGATTCTTGAATTGGTGAGCTCTACATGAGGGTGCCACAGGTTACGTGGCATTACTACGTTTAAAATGCCGTTTCGGGCAAGTCTGTGGTGCCGTTGAAGTGACACGAAGCCGTTCAGGGGCTCCTTCTCTGTTCACTGTGAGTGATTCTTGCACCTGGTAGCGTGTGACGTTCGATGCGTCTCAGCCTTCACTTTTGTTTGGACTGTGGAGGGTGTGTGCACCAAATGGTGATGCATGAAACTGTACGGAAGGAGAATGGCTTGACAAGGTATTTTCCCGATGCGCCAGGTCATCTGCCATAAATACAACGTGTTTATAAGGCAAGTAGTGAGAGTTAGGAGCGCTTGAATAACCGCCTGATGAAACTTTAGGTGGTGGACCACGTATGCGAGACGAAGAGTGAAGGGCATAAGGTGGTTGAGCAACGTCTCTTCTCATATGCTGAAGCGATGACTTCGGAAATGCCGACGTTAGTGCTGAAGGGAGGCCCACTCGATGGTTCTGTTTCTTTTCCGAAATACGCATTGTCGTCTGTCACTGAACCCATGTGCCGTTTCGTCTAGTGCCAGTGGTAGAATTTTTTGTGTATTCGTATGGTTGAAGACTGCCTGTGAAATTGACGACTGAATGCAATTGTCTGTTGATGGTGGGTTATTATCGAGTCTTTTTCAGGTTCGTCACTGTACTCTTTAAATCGAATGATCATTTCTTCTCTGATCTTTTTCCATGACTCATCATTTTCAAATCTGTGGGTGAGGTAGAATTTAAAAACCTCACTGGAGACGTAGTCGGTAAAGTTGATGATCATCTCCTGTTCCGACCGTGATGAAGCAGTAGCGTGGAGCTCGAATAGGTTGAACCAGTCCTGAACGGGTCCGTCATCCACTGATTTGATGTACTCTGAGATGTCAAGGCCACCTGATGGTGTTGCCATGATGCTGGTAATGATGCAGAGTTGAGATGCACTTGTGTGGTCCACGTTCAGTCACTGCGTCTTGCTTAGGTGTTCGATGATGATGGCCGGTTAATGAAGTGGCTGTCAGGTCTTCATCCTGTCGACTCGTGTGACGCTATGATGAATGGACGACGTGGCCTTGCTCATAGGCCATGTTTATTCGAAAGCGCTTCTTCCTCATCTACTTCTCCCAACCATCCCTGCCTTCTTACGTCATTATATATATATATATATATATATATATATATATATATTGAAACGCGCTAGCGAAGATTCGACGAAGAGGAGAAAGAGACTCGACTGGCTCGCGAGCGACGCTGTGGTTCCTTCGCTGAGCTACACCTCAGCATTACCCATCTTGTAAATAAACGCGTTCCATCGTCACAATTGTGGTGGAGGTGCTGGGTAAGCTAGCTACTACCAAGTGATACTGGAGAGGCAGCGTCCCCTAACGACGGAACCGCTACACGAGCTTCGCCGCAGCCGTCGACTAGCGGGCTTCGCACCATTACCTCAAGAAATGAGCTCGGACGGAGACAACCAGCAACCAGCCACAAGGACGTCGCCCTACCACTACAGGGGGCCGCGAACCTTCACAAGGAAACCGGGCGATGACGTGGACGAATGGCTAAGCCACTATCAGCGGGTGAGCCGATCGAACGGTTGGAATGCAGCCAGCCAGCTGTCTCACGTGGGGCTCTCCCTCGATTTCACGGCGCTGGTATGGTTTGAGAACCATGAAGAAACAATGACAACCTGGGACCAGTTTGTGGAGGAAATTAAGAAATGCTTTGGAGACCCAGCAACGAAGAAGAAACGTGCCGAGTAGACGTTGTCGCAGAGGGCTCAAGTCACCGGTGAGACATGCAGAACCTACATTGAAGAGATTTTGAAGTTGTGCAAGTCGGTGGATGCCCACATGACGGAAGAAGACAAAGTGGGCCATATACTCAAGGGCATCGCCGATGACGTCTACCACTTCCTCATTGGCAAGGAGAGTCTGGAATGCGTGGCCGACGTGATTAACCACTGCCGAACTTTCAAGGCTCTTAAAACTCGTCGTATCACATCGAAGTTCAGACGTCTGGCCAACGTCACGACTGTTGCCACCGTCGATGTCTGCCAAAATTCTCTACCTGCCGACCTTTCCTCCACCATTCGTCCGATTGTACGGGAGGAACTGCGTCGCCATGTCTCTGTTCCCATGCAAGCTGGAGACCCGCAGTGTGATACACTATCCCCAAGCATCAATGCTGCGAGTTTCGACGAGCGCAGTTACTCCACCCGCAGTCCACGGCTGAGGGCTCTGCCACCACAGGCTACTTACGTCGAGTCGTATTATGGACCCCGCAGCAGTTATAGCTACGACAGCCAACCGCCTCCATTTGTGTCCGAGTGGCAACAGTTCCCTGAGCATCCTCTCCACACCGCAGCATTCAATGTGCCTCGGGAACGTCCCGTGTGCTATCAGTGCGGTGTTCGCGGACATATCGCCCGGTTTTGCCCATCGTGACGTCGCCCACGCACGACGTTTTCTGACCGACCAGCGATGCTTGCACGGCGAAGCCAACAGCCCGATTACGCCTACTGGCCTTCGGATTCAACTGCCCAGAGGCACGGGCACCGGCCGAACATTCGCAGTGACTCGCCTGCCTCTGTGAGGAGCTTGACGCCACCTACTACGCGCCAGCGACGGTCCCCATCTCCCCGTCCCCGGCTGCGGCTTTCCTCTCCGCCACCGGGAAACTATCGGCGCGGCTGATGGAGGCGAGGTCGCTGGACGTACCGCTTTGCACACAAGTATGCCTCCATTAGTTCACATGCTTCACAACAAGGTTCATGTATTCATCGACGATGTTCCCACGATGGCTCTGGTAGACACCGGTGCAACAGTTTCTGTAATGAGTTTAGCTTTCAAGGAGAGACTTGGCCGCAAGGTTATGTTTTATTGGGATAAATCTTCTACTTTTCGAGCAGTCAGCGGCACGGCTTTGTGTCCAGTAGGTGTGTGCACTGTGTCTGTTTGTGTTGCTGGTAAAGCGTTCAAGGCAGAATTCGCAGTGCTCGCTCATTCCACGCATGACGTTATCCTTGAAATTGACTTCTTGCAAGAGTGCCGTGCGACTGTCGACTGCGCGGCAGGCGAGGTTCTGTTGTCCGCCCTCGCCCAGCAGCCTCAGCGTAGCGGAGACGACAACCTCGTTGTAGTTAAAGACGCTATTCTACCGGCATGGTCTACTGCCAGCGTGCCCGTTGCTGCTTCGAATGCCAACTCGAGTTTCAGTTCTCCTGATATTGTGATTGAGCCGTTGCCTTTGCCTTGCATGAAGAAAAACATCTTTCTGCCGCGCTGCGTTGTGTCTCTCACCGAGGGAAAAACTAAATTATGGGTAGTTAACTGCTCATCCAAGTCTGTTGTACTACCAGAGGGAATGCGCCTTGCCATGTTTGAAGGGCAGTGCAGTATCTGCATAGGAGCTCTAGGCAATGCGGCAAATTCGAACTATGCTGATGTATCCGGCACGGAATACGAATTTTATAAGATGGTTAGCAAGTCTATTCCCTCGCATAAGCGCAAAGTGTTGGTTACACTGCTGGCCAGGCACGCTAAAGTATTTGATTTTGCACGGAAGTCGCATAGACATCAGACGCCCAGCACACGCACTCGTCACAAGATCGACACCGGATCTGCGCACCCCATCAGACAGAAACCTTATCGAGTTTCCGCGTCAGAGCGCAAGGTAATTTCAGAGCAAGTCAGCGAGATGCTAACCTCTGGCGTAATTCAAGAATCGTCAAGTCCCTGGGCCGCGCCTGTAATCTTGGTCAAGAAAAAAGATGAGTCCTGCAGGTTCTGCGTTGACTACCGACGTCTCAACTCTATAACTAAGAAGGACGTGTACCCGCTTCCTCGCATCGATGATGTCATCGACTGCCTGCATTCAGCGTCCTATTTTTCATCGGTGGACTTGCGATCCGGGTATTGGCAGATCCCCATGGATCCGGCTGACAAAGAAAAGATGGCCTTTGTTACACCCGACGGTCTGTTTGAGTTTAATGTTATGCCATTCGGCTTGTGTAATGCCCCCGCTACATTTAAAAGATATATGGACACCGTTTTACGGGACCTCAAATGGGAAATTTGCCTGTGTTACCTGGACGATGTGGTGATTTTTGGCCGAACATTTGAAGAACATAATCATCGCCTTGATCTCGTTCTAACCTGTGTCGAGGAAGCTGCGCTTACACTGAACTAAAAAAATGTCGCTTTGGAGAACGTGAAACCTTGGTTCTGGGACACCTGGTGGATAAAATTGGCGTGAGACAGGACCCGCAGAAAGTCGCCGCTGTCAGCAACTTCAAGCAGCCGCAGTCCCCCAGGGAGTTGCGTAGCTTCCAGGGCCTGTGTTCTTACTTTCGTCGATTTGTTCCGAATTTCGCTGATAAAGCACAACCACTCACTGACTTGCTGCAAAAGGATGTCCCTTTTCAATGGACACCGGATTGCGAAGCAGCCTTTAAGCAGCTTCGGTTCATACTGACTTCAGGACCGGTACTACGCCATTTCGATCCTTCTGCTGAAACGGAAATTCACACAGATGCCAGTGGAATCGGCCTTGGTGCAATGCTCGTTCAGCGCCATGACAATGCTGAACACGTGGTCGCTTACGCGAGTCGTTCGTTGAGCAAGGCAGAACGAAATTACACAGTCACAGAACAGGAGTGCCTCGCAGTCGTTTTCGTCGTGCACAAGTTTCGCCCATACCTCTACGGCCGTCGCTTCTCGGTAATCACCGACCATCATTCTCTATGCTGGTTGGTAGGCCTCCGAGACCCATCTGGACGACTGGCGCGATGGGCTTTGCGCTTACAGGAGTTCGACTTCACAGTACGCTACAAGAGCGGTAACCGGCACGCAGACGCCGACTGCCTATCGCGCCTTCCTCTACCGACGACTGAGTGCGACGCTGACAACTTCGACCAGTATATCGGCGCTATTGCCTCTGAGTTCCCTGATCTCGCGACTTTCCGGACAGCCCAACAAGAGGACCGCTCCTTAGATTCTCTGTTCGCCTCCGCAAATGAACACGCAAACCCAAGCTCTTTTGTGGTTCATGACGGCGTCCTTTACAAGAAGAATTATTCCGGACAAGGCGCCCGTCTGCTTCTAGTTGTTCCACGCACTTTACGGGCTCACGTCTTTCGGTCCTTACACGATGACGCAACCTGCGGCCACATGGGCTTCGCCAGAACGCTTCAACGAATCCAGCAAAGGTTCTATTGGCCCAAGATGCGACACGACACGGAAAAATACGTTGCTGGATGCGAACAATGCCAACGACACAAACGTCCCACGGCTACGCCGCCAGGACTTCTCCATCCTGTTCCACCTCCTAACTCTCCCTTCGAAACTGTTGGTGTCGATCTGCTCGGTCCATTTCCACGATCGAGCAGTAACAATCGATGGGTCGTCGTCTGTGTTGACCACCTAACGCGCTACGCAGAAACTGCTGCAATACCTGCTGCAACGGCCATGCACGTGTCGCAGTTTATGCTTCGCTGTATAATTCTCCGCCATGGTCCTCCACGCGTTGTCATTAGCGACCACAGACGTCAGTTCGTTGCCGACGTCGTTGAAGAGATCCTGCGTCTGTCTGCCTGCCATTTCCGCCATGCCACACCATATCGCCCGCAGACCAATGGTCTCGTAGAGCGCACGAACCGGACTCTCACGAACATGCTGTCTATTTATGTCGATTCTAAGCACAAAAACTGGGACGAAGTGCTACCTTACATCACGTACGCGTACAATACCGCGAAGCATGAGACTACAGGTTACTCTCCATTTTACCTGCTGTACGCTCGCTCCCCACGATTTTGTCTCGACACTATACTACCTTTTACACTAGACGTGGACACCTCCGCGCAGAAGAAGCCCGTCGTATCGCACGCCTCCGAACCTTGGCATCCCAGCAGCGTTCTAAGAAACGTTACGACGCCTGCCATCGCTCCGTATCTTATAGTAAGGGCGATCTTGTGTGGTTATGGACACCAGTCCGCAAACGTGGTTTGTGCCAGAAGTTCTTGGCCCGCTATTCCGGTCCATTCGTCATTCTTGACCGCCTCAGCGACGTCACGTACAGAATATCGAGCGTCACAAGCAATGGTCGCCGCTCTAGCAAAACACAACTGACGCACGTTGCGCTCCTTAAACCGTGCCACCATCAACCATCTGAGTGACTCGCCCAGAGGACATCGTCTGCGAACCGGGAAGTGAAACGCGCTAGCAAAGATTCGACGAAGAGGAGAAAGAGACTCGGCTGGCTCGCGAGCGACGCTGTGGTTCCTTCGCTGAGCTACACCTCTGCATTACCCATCTTGTAAATAAACGCGTTCCATCGTCACAATATATATATATATATATATATATATATATATATATATATATATATATATGTATAATCAAAGGAACAACATCGGAACTAGCTTTGCGAATTCTGTGGAACAAACATATCAAGCCACACACACTCGGTTTGTTTCCTGCTCATATGGGACGCATTGAGGGAGCCCCGCCTAATCTCAATGAGTCAGCCCATATAGCTGCGCGAAGACTAGTAAACCACGTAGCTCTCGGGGGACCCGGCGCCGATACCTTGGAGAGCAGTGAACCTCCAATCTCGTATAACGAAATAACAGAATACTTTTACATTGTGTGGAGACAATACCCTTCACCACACAGAAAACTAAGCAGGCCTCAAGCTCTGACACTCAGGCTTCTTCAAGTTGGGACTTACCCTAATCCCGCACTATTGAACAAAATTTGTACCGAAATACAGCCAACTAATACATGTTCCTTGTGCGATGATATAACTAACTGGGAAGATATGCTCTGGCGGTGCCCCGCGCTACACTGTGGAGACGTTATCAGGCCGTCCAAATGGGAGGTTGCTATTAGAAGCTTCGGACTTCAACAAAAGTTATGGTCAGTCCAACTAGCCCACGATGCCGCAGAGAGACTTGGTCTTTCTGTTCCCATGTGGTAAAGAACGTGCTAATGCGCGTTCTGAAAAACTAAATAAAGTTCATTCATTCATTCATATATAGAATAAAGAGGACATAGGCCATGACTCTTTACAACTTTTGAGGTAGATATAGTGAGAAAATACAGGTTTCCCTGAATGTGAAGGAATAAGTAGCAATGATAGCATTGAAAGTAGCAAGGGGCTGAGTTCTTTGTCCCCTATTTCATTCATGCTGTATAGTGAGAATGGAAAAAAGGGTACCAGAAGTTAGCAACATCGAGTTTAATCTGTGACCCAAACAGGCTGATGCGGTGGTTCAGCAGAATCTGCTGGGTTTATTTATCTGATATAGTGTCCTATTCTCTAACAGTTAAGACGATATACAGTGGCTAGCAGATATATGCGGAAGAGAATACGAGACTGTAAGACTAGGATTTATTGCGAGAAATTGCGCATTGTTGGTATTCTGTGATCACGAAGACCAGACTGTGTCAGTGCAGGGCCAAGAAATAACGAGGGTAAAGGAGTACAAGCAACATGGGGTATAGGTATCATTGGGAGATAGATATATGGAGGTAAAGGAAAAAAAAAACTTCGCCAGCGAAGGGAAAGAGGAATGCTGCAATAATAAAGCACAGAGCGTTATGGGGATAGATTATTAAAAAGTGCTTAGAGGTATGCAGAAAGCCTTAATGGTTGCGGAACTTACATTTGGGAACTCAGTAGTGTGCATGAAGTCAGAAGTGCAATCGGGATGTAAATCAAAACAACTCTGCGACGTCTCGCGTTCGTTGCTTACGGGAAGACGCCGAATGATGCTGTAAAGGAGGATATGGGATGGACAGGCTTTTAAGACAGGAAAGCATAGAGCGAGATGAGAATCGAAGTAAGGCTTAGAATCATCAAGGAGAGTAGATGGGCAAGGAAGGTATTCAGGTATTTTCATAGGAAGAGCGTAAACACAAAGTGGAGAGAAAGAGCCAGAAGATTCAACAGTACATATACGGCTTACAGTGTGGGAGACACGGCAGAAAGAAGCGATAAGCGAAACGTCAGAGAGGCGGAAAGAATTCAATGCATGACAGTGATAGAAAAAAGGCGGCTTTCAAGAACTACTTAAAGGGCAAAAAATAAATAACGTGGAGGAGGTTTCGAGATAATTCAAGGGGAAGCGCTTGACTGTTCAAAACGAGGTCGGGTTGCCTCGGTAGGTGTATTCTTGAAGCTGAATTCAATAAAGAAGAAGAACAATGTACATACTGTGGGGGAGCTAGCGAAACGATCGAACATGTTCTTATTGAATGCGGGAATATCCAACCAGGTATACGTGTGCGTACAGGCTTACATGATGCTTTGAAGTTTATGTGCAACCATGCCAAGCTGGACACGTCTGCGAGAGAAGCAAGTAAGAGACAGTAAGGCTAGTGGTGGTAAATCAAGTAGATATAAAGTACAAAAATGGTGGGGTAAAGGAGGTCATTCTGCCGGCAGAGTCAGAGAGATAGACCCTCAATTTGTGTTTTTTTTTGTTATAATATGATTCCTTTAACCAAAGTAGATAAAGTGAGGCAAACGTAAAAAAGTTTTCTTTTCCTTTTTTTTCTTGCAAACCTCGAGGCACACGTGCCACCGCCCAGTTATAAAGGAGACGCTCGTAGTACTCATGCATCAAATGAACCATCCACGTGATGCCTTGGACAGCACCCTTTTGCTCACGCATCTGCATACTCTGCACATGGGCAGCAACACAGTAACGCGAAGACAATGGAAAAATTAGCGCTGCCTGCACATATAAGTAACGTGTGCATCCGCGAAGATAATTTAGTATTTTTAGCTACATTTCGATTGACAACAGATAAGTTATTGGCACGCTAACACAACGTTGTTCTCATGTGGGCATTATAGCATATGACAAGGAACGATAAATTTTCATTTAATCATGCATGTTTGCTAAACTATGAACTTGTGCTTCTGAGCTTAGGTGCACAATTCTACTGCAAAACAAGTGACACAATTTTATTAGGGTGCTAATCTGCTAACAATGGCTTCCATGCTTTCTAAGTCTGCTAGTGATGTCACCTATCACCGTTTAATCAACACACTTTTTTTCCACCTAAGAACGAAATGCTTCGGCTATTACCTTATCACAACCTAGAAGCTTTCGTGCTTTGTATATATAACGGTATTCTTTTCGTGCCGAATCCCCTTAGGTCGTGGGTCGTTCCCTCCTCCGTATGTACTATGTAGCCACCTTTAGTATATGACTCGCTCAATAAATGGTGTTGCGCTTATGTGCCTTTTAGGGTTACTCAATGTGCACGTCCCCCTCCACTGCTTTGGAGGTTGGAGACAACACGTTGTCTGCTACGGAGTCCAACAATACAAGGCCCTTTCTGCAAGCCACCTATAGCAACGATGGCTAGCCAACGATTTTTGCACGGCTGCATACAGAGTTTGTTGCGTCAAAACATGTGGTGCTCAAACAATATGAGAAAAATATAAACTTTTTTCATCGGGAGTGCGAACGTCTTAGATATATAGTTTCTGTAGCCTTCATTTTTAAAAGTGACATGAGAAGCTGTAGTTTCTTGCAGCAGAAAAATACCGTCGACGCAAGCAACATTAACACCTTCAATCAGCGTCTCTTTGGACTAGTCGCTAACTGTTCATATAGGTTAAAGATATGAAACACCCACTCCTAATTCACATAACCTTTCAATGTGTCTGTGTGTTGTGTGCATTCCAAAAAGTATAAAAAGAGTTTGCCATTTGCGACCTGGCTATAAAAGCAGAATAAAATATACGTCTAGAGGAAACAGAAAAATCACGGCATATTGAGGGAGCGAATGATGATTGGTGGGGTGAAGTGTTTATCTATGCTTCACTCCGTTCGTGTATCCGTTCGTTAATTCATGTGTTCTTTCGTTCCAGCATATCCATGGAGCACACAATAGCACGCACGGACGGACGCTACGATCCTCACTACATCACTCACGATGAGTGCGGCAAAGCGTGCGTCCATCTGTCTGTTCTTCTTTTCTCCATCCGTGCATCTGTCTCTCCGTCGGTCGGTCTATCACTCACACCAGCGCCACATACTGAGTGAGCCATACTACTAGGTGGTTACGAACCGATCACAGACATGCATAAACAAATCCACAGCTTTAGAAGCTTCGCCCCTAAAACTTTGATTGCAAAGTATATTTTGATGTATTGTTTTTGAATTATTCAATAGCTACCTCATTTACACATCACACCTTGCTACACACAGTAAAGTGTACGTTTTCATAACTTATACCTTATTGCAAACAGCATATTGGCTAAAAAAATGTTGAAGACGTATCATACTATTTGGTGATCTGCATATGGCTTTTATGGCATTAAATCATGACTCGGACGCACGCATTGACTATCATAACAGGTTTAGCGTGTTTTGCATAGGAATATGTTGTAAATTAGCAATTTTAAAGCGTTTATTGATATCGTTCAAATGAAGCGACCTCACAGGTTTACAACAATGAGCAAGCCAATTGCATTTCTTATACAGTAATTTCGGGTGCCACAGAATTATTTGGACGATAACTTTATCATATTTCAAGAACAAGCGTTATAACTCACTTCAAGGTAACTGCAGTGCATGTCTTGCTTCCAGATTCACTGGTTCTCGTTGTTTTGAGCTGCTGCAGGTCAATGCGCAGCTTTACTCGTGCATAACTTGATATCAACGTTTCTCCAGAGAACCCTTCTATTGCTGGCGGGCCTGCACGTTGAACTTTGCCCTTTTGATTGAATATTCAGTTACAGCTTTGACAGAGGACATCAGAGGGAACAGGTTGTCTGCTAAGGATGTGATTCCTTTTATGTCCTCGTCACAAAGTATGAGCGAGCTCACAATCTCACCGCTCGGATAACACAAGTTCTCGCCATCCTTAACATACTCCTTCAGTGCAGTTAAAAATGCGTGTTCATGGCTCGTCGATCCCTTCATTGCAGCCCTGCACTGTCCACAATTCATTTCTTTCAAAATTCCTTGCACAAGAAATCTACCTATAGGGTGCAAAGTGCTGCATTCTATTGAAGTCAGCGCTTCAACGAAAAGACTTTTTTCCATCATGAATTTCCTCTCCAGCAATGCCACGACACTCTATTTTTCCTTGGGAAACCATGTCAACAAGGTACTTAAGTCGTCCCTTTTATAACTAGAGTTTGCCGGAATGTGCAAAAACTGGCTCACGCATACAAGCTTTTAAACGCATTTCACGTTGTAGGCGTCTGAAACGGACGCACGGACGCACGCACAAACGGACCGACGCACGGACGAACACACGGATGGATGCATGGACGGACAGACGTACGGATGGATGGATGAATGCACGAACTAACGCAGTGACGGACGGATGGACGAAACGTGAGCATGGACGGAGTGATGGACGCTTAGCCCCACTCATCTTCATTGACTCCGTGGATATGCTGTGATACCGTTTCAATTGACATGCAATGCATTTTAACTGGCTACTACGACTACGACGACTACGATGACACGAAACCCATGGGGTAAAGGTCTTTGCCCCTAAAAGCAATAGTTGAAGGCACCGGTAGCAACAAGCGCACTATGTAGCCGCGCAACGTCGCGCAATTGCTGCTTGTGTACACGAAGCGATGGACAAACAACGCATTTTGTGCGATTCAAAATTAACGAGTTGAATACACATGCACGTAGCATGCAAACGAACGTGCATGGCATCCGGTACACTGGTGATTCAAGCCCGATCGGAATCAAATTTCTCAACAGTTATTGGCGCCGTTGTTCAGCCTGTGTAAAAGAGTCAATCACATGAAGATTTATCACGATTCAAAGTACCCGGGTGACAGAGCTTTAAGTTATAACTTTTGAAATGCTGAAATGGCATAAATTACGCTGCACCAACACGAACGGTTCGTGGGTTGTCACTTCTCTCACTTGATCTTTACAAGCCACAAGAGTCGCCTATTCAGATCTTTCGGAAATCTGATTGTTCTGTAGCCATTTCGCGAGTGGTTTCTGCTCTGTGGCACGCAACACCCAGGCGGCATTTTTTCCGAGAAAACGCCGCGCACGTGTCTCACTCAACCAGCCTCGACGAGACGGGGGGAGCTGAATGGCGGCCGCTGATCGGAAAGTGGCGCTCACCTCTTGAAAAAGGTGACCCTCCAAGAGGGCGCGCGCATCGAGGAACCCTAGTGCCCTCGGGAATAATATAACTAGATGGCGTTAGTGGTTTTTAACAACATATTCATGGAGTGAATGATGATGAGTGGGGCGAAGCGTCCGTTCGTGTGTCCAACCATCCGTGCGTCCGTCCGTTAGCCCGTCCGTTCATCCGTCCAAGCATCCGTCCGCGCTTCTGTCCGTGCGTCTGTACTTTTGCCCGTGCATCTGTGAGTCCGCTTATGCGCCTATCCATCTGTCTGTCCGTGCATACTTCCGTCCGTCTATCTGTCCGTTCATGAGTCCGTGCTTCTGTCCATCCGTCTCTCCGTCCATGTGTCCGTCCATGCTTCCGTCAGTCCATGCGTCTGTGCTTCTGTGCGTCTGTTAGTCTGTCTGTCAGTGCTTCCATCCACCCATGCGTCCGTCTGTCCATGAATGAGTCCGTGCATCCGTGCATCAGTGCTACCGTCTGTACATTGGTGCTTCTGTCTGCCGATTCATGCGTACGCCCATGCATTCGTCTGTGTGTTCGTCACTCCATTAGTGCTTCCATCCATCGGTCGGTGCCTCTATCTGCTCGTCCGGACGCACGGATAAATGGACACATGGATGGGCGGATAGACGCTTTGCCCCATGCAGCGATGGCTTAGTGGATAGAGCATCAGTCTCACATGCAAGAGGTTCATGGTTCAAATCCCGGTGCCGCACAGTTCCTAACCGAATTTTAAAAAAATCCGCGTAGTGATGGAACTGCATTGGAGGCCTGGGGTGCGGCCTCACTGGCGACCATCGCCGGTAACACACTCCCTCACCAGAGAAGGATTGACCACCCTGGTGAAGTATCTGGGCACTACCTCCCACATGACTACGTCAATTAACTGATGGCCCTCAATCCCCGGTGGCTGCGAAGCAGCTGACCACGGTGGCGGTCAGATCTGCAACGCAGCAGAGCGTCCTAAGAATCTTTGTGTGCGGACATGCCGCCATTGGAACCTGAACTTGGCAACGTTTAACGCTAGAACCTTATCTAGTGAGGCAAGCCTAGTTGTGCTATTCGAGGAACCAGATCGTGTTAAATGGGATGTAATAGGGCTCAGTGAGGTTAGAAGGAGAGATGAGGCCTATACAGTGCTACGGAATGGGCACGTCCTGTGCTATTGTGGCTTAGCTGATAGAAGAGAATCGGGAGTAGGATTCTCTATCCACAAAAACATAGCTGGCAACATAGAGGAATACTATATCATAATGAAAGGGTGGTAAGTATCGCAATTAAACTCAGTAAGAGATTCAAGATGAAGGTAGTGCAGGCTCACCCACCTACATGCAGCCATGATGACGCTTCATCTGAAAGCTTCTATGAAGACGTGGAATCGGCGACGAGTAAGTTAAAAACACAGTACACTCTACTGATGGTAGAATTCAATCCCAAAATAGGGAAGAAGCAGGCTGAAGGCCAAGCAGGAGAAGATTACGGCATCATTACTGGAAATGCCAGATGGGAGCTATTAGTGGAATTCACTGGACGCAATCATTTATGGATCTTGAATACCTTCTACCGAAAAGAAGGAAACCGTAAATTTACATGCCAAACGCAACATTTCACGGATCTTGAATACCTTCTCCCAAAACGAGGGAACCGTAGGTGGGCATAGAAGAGGCCTGGTGGCGAAAGTAAGAACAAAATGTACCTTATAATCAGTGCACACCCAGGCATCGTGCAGGATATAGAAGTGCTAGGCAAGGTACAACCTAGTGACCATAGAAAGTACGGTCTCGAATTCATATAGACTTGCAGAAAGAACGACAAGAACTGATACGCAAGAAGCCAATCAATGACCTAGCACTGAGAGCGAAAGTACAGGATTTCAGAGTCGCCCTGCAGAACAGGTACTCACTCGGCTTTTATCGAGGAAACCAGCCTTAGCGGTGACGCAATGAACGATAATCTGACGAGTATCATTAGGGAGTGTGCAGCGGAAGTTGGAATTACGTTAGTTAGACAAGACTCTGGCAAGCTGTCCCAGGAAACGAAGAACCTCATTGAGAAGCGTCAAAGCATAAAAGTCTCAAGTACAACAGACAAAATCGAGTTGGCAGATCTTTCGAAGTTGATTAACAAGCGTAAGGTATCCGATGTAAAAAGGTGTAACATGGAGAGAATAAAACACACACTGAAGAACTACGGGAGCATCAAAGCAGTCAAGAGAAAACTTGGGATGGGCAAAAATCAGATGTATGCACTAAAAGACAGGGAAGGCAAAATAACTAACAACATGGATAAGATAGTTACAATAGCGGAGGATTGTATAGAGATCTGTATAGTAGCCAAGACAACCATGACCTTACTATAAGAACTAGCAGTAACCAAGATGGCACCCCACCAGTAATGATAGAAGAAGTCAGAAAAATCTTGAAAAAAGACAAAGCTACTGGTGAGGATCAGGTAGCATCAGACCTGCTAAAAGATCGAGGACAGATACTGTTAGAAAAACCAGCCACCCTGTTCACGAGGTGTTTCCTGACGGGAAGAGTACCAGAATCTTGGAAGGATGCTAACATCATCCTAATACATAAAAATGAGTTGACAAGAACTTCAGGAATTAAGGGCCGATAAGCTTGCTCTCGGTCGTATACAGGCTATTTAGAAAAGTAATTCCTGAGAGAATTAAGGCAACATTAGAATTCAATCAACCAAAGGAACACGCAGGATTTAGAAAAGGCTACTCAACAATCGACCACTATCATACTCTAAATCAGGTAATCGATAAATGCTCAAAATACGGCCAACCACCATACATAGCTTTTATAGATTACAAGAAGGCGTTTGGTTCAGTAGAAATATCTCCAGTCATGCAGACGCTGCGGAATCGGGGCGTTGACGAAGCATATATAAACATCCTTGAAGAAATCTAGAGGGGATCAACCGCTACCATAGCGCTTCGTAAGGAAAGCAACAATACCAATCAAGAAGGGTGTAAGGCATGGGGACACAATTCTCCCAATGCTATTTACCGCTTGCTTACAGGAGGTTTTCGGGGGCCTATATTAGGAATAGTTAGGGATAAGAGTTAAAGGAGAGTACCTTAGTAACCTGCGTTTCGCCGGTGACATTGCATTGCCGAGTAACTCAGGGGAAGAATTGCAACTCATGATTACGGAGTTAGACATGGAGAGCAAAAAGGTAGGTATTAAAATTGATCTGCAGAAAACGAAAATTATGTACAACAACCTCGGAAGAGTACAGAGCTTCGAGATATGTAGTAGTGCACTTGAAGTTGCAAACGACTAAGTATACGTAGGACAGGTAATAACCACGGAGCCGAACCACGAGACTGAAGTAGCTAGAAGAATGAGAATAGGGTGGAGCACATTTGGCAAGCACTCTCGAATCATGACAGGTAGATTGCCACTATTCCTCAAGAGGAAGGTATATTGTCGCAGTACAACGCGAACAAAGCACAAGTACGCCTTGAGGCAGCGAGAGCAGCGTGTTTTCAACAGCTAAGCCGCAAGATTGTCTTCTTTGTTGTTGAGTCAAGCCAGAGGCCCACTACTTGGTGTCTGCTAAATCCCCACATCATCGTTGTCGTTCACACGCAAACACGGGTCATTGCCTCCCTCTCAAAGAGCATCGACCCGATGCGAAGTCAATAATGCAGTTTTTTTTAAAGAAAAGTCTCACGCAATCACTCGCTCACGTAAGGCTTCATGCGCACTACGTGAACCAGTTCAGGATGGTGCTGGCGACGATTGGTACTACACGAACTGTCGGGAACAACTTCGTAAGTAACCTCACTCAGTTGTCGCAGCACTCGGTAAGGCCCAAAGTATCTTCTTAAAAGCTTTTCGGATAATCCTCGTTTCCGTACGGGTGTCCAAACCCATACTTTGTCGCCAGTTTGATAGACGACTGTTCTGCGGTGAGCATTGTAGCGGCCTGCATCGTACTCTTGTTGCTGGTGGATCCGTAAACGTGCAAGCTGCCTAGCTTCTTCCGCGCGTTCCGTAAACGTGTTGGCGTATGGGTCGATGCCGTCACCTTCGTGCGGTAGCATCGCATCTAACATAGTTCGTACTTCTCGTCCATGAACGAGGCTGAACGGGGTCAGGCGCGTCGTTTCTTGCTTTGCCGTATTGTACGCAAACGTTATGTACGGCAAGATTTCATCCCAATTTTTGTGTTCAACGTCTACGTACATCGAAAGCATGTCTTCAATGGTTTTGTTTAGACGCTCTGTCAGCCCGTTCGTTTGTGGGTGGTAGGCGGTGGTCTTACGATGCGCTGTTCCGCTCAGCATGAGGACGTGATCCAAAAGAGCTGCCATAAATGCGGCTCCTCTGTCTGTGATCACGATGGATGGTGCACCATGCCTCAGTACAATGTTCTCGATGAAAAAAGTTGCCACCTCTGCTGCTGTACCTCTTTGGATAGCCTTTGTCTCGGCATAACGGGTCAGATAATCCGTCGCGACGATAACCCAGCGGTTCCCTGCAGTAGAAGTAGGTAGTGGGCCCAAAATGTCCATGTTGATCTGGTAGAATGGAGCTGTTGGGACCTGTACGGGTTGCAGGAGGCCAGCTGGTTTAGTCGGTGGTGACTTGCGTCGCTGGCAGTCGAGACAGGCACGGACGTGGTGCTTCACGGCTGTGGTTAGTCTCGGCCAGTAATACTTTTGCTGTATTCTGGCCAACATTCTCGTGTAACCCAAATGGCCAGAGCTCACCTCGTTGTGGCATGCTTGGAGTACTTCGGTACGAAGGGCTGCTGGGATGACGAGCAGATAGGCAGATCCCGTCGGCGAAAAGTTTCTTTTGTAGAGTACTCCGTCCCGTAAACAAAATGATGACAACACTCTTGCGAAAACTCTCGGCGCCTTCTGAGATCTGCCATCCAAGTAGTTAATTAGGCCAAGCAACTCAGCGTCGTCACGTTGTTGCTGCGCAATGGCGGTCGTGTCGAGGACACCGAGAAATGCCATTTCCTCCTCTTCAGGTAGGGTTGCTGACTCAATTGGTGAACGGGACAGACAGTCGGCGTCCATATGTCGCTTGCCTGACTTGTGTACGACTACAATATCGAACTCTTGCAGCCTGAGACTCCAACGCGCTAATCGCCCGGTAGGATCTTTTAGACTTGTTAACCAGCACAATGAGTGGTGGTCGCTAATTACTTTGAAGGGGCGGCCATATAAATACGGGCGAAATTTTAAAACCGCCCATACCACGGCGAGACATTCCTTCTCAGTTGTAGAGTAATTAGCCTCAGCACGTGTTAACGTTCTGCTTGCGTAAGCGATTACCCTTTCTGTGCCCTCTTGCTGCTGCACAAGCACAGCTCCCAGACCAACATTGCTCGCGTCTGTGTGAAGCATCGTCGGGGCTTCTTCATCGAAGTGGGCAAGCACTGGGGGCGTTTGAAGACGTTGACGCAGGTCATTAAAGGCAGCCTCCTGTTCTTCGTTCCACTCAAAGGCAACGTCGTCTCTTGTGAGACGAGTTAGTGGCGACGCGATGCGGGCAAAGTCTGCGATAAATCGGCGATAATAGGCACAAAGGCCCAGGAAGCGTCTGACAGCCTTCTTATTGGAGGGTACTGGGAACCGTGCGACAGCGGCAATTTTTCCAGGATCGGGTCGGATGCCTACGTTACTGACGACGTGACCGAGAAACTGAAGTTCGTGGGAACAGAAATGACACTTTTCCGGTTTCAATGTTAGGCCCGCAGACCGTAAGGCACGTAAAACAACTTCCAGCCTTTGGAGATGCTCGTCAAAAGTCGTTGAAAATACTACAACGTCGTCCAGATAGACTAGGCACGTCTTCCACTTCAATCCCGAAAGTACCGTGTCCATAAGCCTTTGAAATGTCGCGGGCGCGGAGCACAAACCGAAAGGCAAGACTTTAAACTCGTATAAACCATCTGGCGTCACAAAAGCGGTTTTCTCTCGGTCTCTTGGGTCTACCTCGATCTGCCAGTATCCACTCCTCAAGTCCATGGAAGAAAAGTAGCGAGCGTGCCGAAGTCTGTCAAGGGAGTCATCAATACGGGGGAGCGGGTACACATCTTTTTTGGTCACCCGATTCAGCTTCCTGTAGTCCACGCAAAAACGCAGGGTGCCGTCGTTTTTCTTTACTAGCACTACAGGCGATGTCCAGGGGCTCTGTGATGGTTGAATGACGTCATCTTCAAGCATTTTCTCGACTTGTTGTTGTATGGCTTCGCGTTCCTTTAAAGCTACACGATAAGGGTTCTGGTGAATAGGTCTCGCCGTGTCCTCGGTGATTATTCGATGCTTTGTCAAAGGTGTTCGACCAACTCGTGAGGTCGATGAAAAGCAGTCGTGGAATTCGGCTAGTAGCTGAAGAAGTCTCTGTCGGTCATCCTCTGACAGAGTGGGACTAACATCGAGAACGGGTTCTGGTTCTTGATTAGGCGCTTCGTCTAATACCGATAAACATAAACTGCCTCGCATGTCTACGATATTGTCGTAAGAAGCGATAGCTGTGCCCTTCGGAAGGTGCCGGCGCTCAGTACTGAAGTTGGTCAAAAGTAAATTCGTGCGCCCACCAGTGAGACGGACGATACCTCGTGCGACCGAAATGCCAGGGCTAAATAGCAGCGAGCCAATTTGGTCGCCAATGCCTTCGCCATCAAACGCTTCATGCCCTTCCACCGAAACAAGAGTGCATGACCGTGGCGGGACGACCACATCATCATCAATTATACGTAAAGTGTTACGTATTGCGTCTGAACAGTCAACCAAACCAGGGTTGTTGCGGAACGTAATTGAACGGTCCGGGATGTTGATGACGGCACCATATTCTCTTAAGAAGTCCATCCCTATGATCAGGTCCTTGCAACATGAGGTGAGGATGACAAACGTCGCCACGAAAGAAGAGCTACCGATGCCGAGTCTCGCTGTACACCTTCCGACAGGCATCAACAGCTGGCCGCCTGCTGTCCTCAGGTGAGGTCCCGTCCACGTAGTCTTCACTTTTTTTAGGCGCACGGCAAGGTTTTCACTTATGATAGAAAAGTCGGCACCGGTGTCAACTAAGGCTGTTACTTGCTGTCCGTCTACAAAAACGGTAAGATCTGTGGTCACAGTTTTGTCAACGTTACAACTAGTCGGCTTTACGGCGTCCTGTGGCAAGAGTAACGGGGGCCTTTTTTCGTCGCCTTGGCGGCCTGCAACCTCACCCCCGGAGGTCGCCGCCTTCATTTTCCCCGGCGTGGACTTGGTGACCTCCTTCCGCTGGCGTCGGCTGCAGTGCGGTGGCGCGACGAAGGCGAATATGCCGGAGACGGAGAACGTGGTCGACGTCCCAAGCCTGGCTGGTAATTAGGCTCACCGTCGTCATTGTTAGCTCGGCGGTTGTCAAAATGGAACCGAGACAAGGAAGGTCGTTGAGACTCAGCGTCCCGGCGTGGTGGGTAGTCGTCGTTGGGGCGTCGATCGTCATACCATTGCCGAAGAGGTCGAAACGTGTCGACGCGGTGCCAGCAATGACGAGAAATGTGGCCAACACCTCCGCAGGTAAAACAAAGCGGACGTCTATCCACGGTGCGCCAGACGTCTGTTTTACGGAGCTGTGGACGCCTCAGCGGCTCATAATGTTGTAAATGCCGTGTCTCGTTGGGAGACGGCTCTTCGTACGGCAGCGTTTCATACGGTGGCACGACGGAAGGGCGCCGCGGTGTCTGTTCTTGCGGTGGCGACCAAGGAACGGCTGTCGATGGCTGGCGGTACGACGGCGGAACGGGCGGCGGGCGGCGAAGCGCGGCTGCGTAGCTCATGGGTCGCTGATCGTGAGTAGGATCAGCTGCCGAAAACGCTTGGCGTATTTCTTCGCGGACGACTTCAGCGACAGACGCCGTGGGTGGTTCCGTGACCAGAGTCCGCAGCTTCAGCAGCTCTTCGCGAACAATCTCTCGTATTAAATCGCGTAACGAGCTGTGATTATCAGATGTCGTAGCGGCGAGTTGAGTGTGGGTGCTGCTGGACAAGCGATCGTATTGTCGGCATCGTAGTTGAAGCGCCCGCTCGATAGCCGTAGCTTCTTTGATGAAGTCTGTCATGGTGCTTGGCGGGTTCCGCAAAAGTCCGGCGAACAAATGCTCTTTAACGCCACGCATGAGGTAGCGTAACTTTTTGTCGTCGGTCATGTGCGGGTCAGCTTTACGGAAGAGACGGGCCATGTCCTCAGCGTACATTGCGACCGTTTCATTGGGTTTCTGAACCCGTAGCTCGAGTAAATGTTGCGCACGTTCGCGCCGGTCAACATCGGCAAATGTGTCAATCATCCCTCTTTTAAAGTCACTCCATGTTGACAAACTGCCTTCTCTGTTCTCGTACCAAGTACGAGCACTGTCGTCGAGATAGAAATAGGCGCGGGAAAGCCTTTGTTCAAGAGACCACTGGTTGGTGTTGGCGACACGTTCATAGTGATCAAGCCAGTCCTCGACGTCTTCATGTGCTCCACCACCAAAGCGATCAGGCACCAGCGGCGAAAAAAAGGTTACCTGAGATGGGGTTGGTGGAGTGCTGTCTCGTAGTAACTGTTGTGGACTGGCGGTGGCCATTGGGAGATGTGAGCGCTGCCTTGTAGAGTGTTCCTGCGAGGGGGTGAACTCTGGAGGGAGGCTTCGCAAGCGACGACTGAAGCGATGCACGGGAGTGTCGACAAGTGCTTCTGGACTGGATGAACGGCTCCCCGTGGGAGTGTGGAGCATCAGGTGGTGTCGCGGGCCAGCACCTCCACCAGTGTCGCAGTACAACGCGAACAAAGCACAAGTACGCCTTGAGGCAGCGAGAGCAGCGTGTTTTCAACAGCTAAGCCGCAAGATTGTCTTCTTTGTTGTTGAGTCAAGCCAGAGGCCCACTACTTGGTGTCTGCTAAATCCCCACATCATCGTTGTCGTTCACACGCAAACACGGGTCAATATAACAGCGGCATCTTGCCGGTAGTCAGCTACAGAGCAGAAACCTAGAAACTTACAAAGAGGGTTCAGCTTAAATTGAGGACGACGCAGCGAGCAATGGAAAAGGAAATGGTAGGTGTAACCTTGAGAGACAAGAAGAGAGCAGAGTGAATCAGGGAACAAACCGGGGTGGAGTATATCGTAGTTGAAATCAAGAAGAGGAAATGGACATGGGCCGGGCATGTAGCGCGTAGGCAGGTTAACAGCTGGTCTTTAAGGGTAACTGACTGGATTCCCAGAGAAGGCAAGCGGGTTGGGGGGAGACAGAAAGTTAGGTGAGCGGATGAGATTAAGCGATTTGCTGGTATAAACTGGCTGCAGCAAGCACAGGACCGAGTTAACTGGCGGAACATGGGAGGGGCCTTTGTCCTGCAGTGGACGTAGAGGGGCTGATGATTATGATGACTCCTTTGATATGCTGTGATTTTTTGTATTTTAGCTGTGAGGCACTAATGCTTCTACGCAGTTTATACGAAAACAATATCTTAAACGAGCTCAAATTTTTTTTTGCCTTCGTTTCGGACTCGAAGAACAACTATGAGCAGTCAATTGAGCCCGCAACATAGCAGAAACATTTGGCCATCTTTCCCGACGTTCGTGACCTGCAACGCTCCAGTGTGCATTTCAAGAGGCTACAATCAAGTATTGTCATCCATCAATTCGCTATCTTTTGTTTGCTCTTGGAATATATAGCGCTACATATAAAAACAATAAGGTTTGCATTGGCTAAAGGCTATTCATTATTATTGCGACGTTTTTGTTGTGCTTATGGACCTACGTTTCTGAGGTACTGAAGTATGTCTTCAGATAAGTGACCATTCTATAATATTTTCACCTTTACGTAGACATAGAGGCTTCGTGCTGCTTTTGTGCATAATGTCTGTACGCTTTACTAACGGCAAGGAGATTCTGCACCTCTTTTGACGGTCCGTAAGGGCGCTGAACAAAATATTTTTACTACTTTTCTTACTTCTGTTAATTACAAAAGCCAGAACGAGCAGTCGTATATAGTACGAAGCAAGTCACAAATTCTTGTACTATAGCACGTGCGCTAGCGGGATGCTCAGAGAATATTGTCAACTCTTTGGGTGAAAAATGTTAACGAGTGTAGAAACACCACTGATGAGAGAAATATTTATTGAGGAGCTAGATACGTTTGTCTGGTTTTACCACCGATGTGTTACACTATCTTCAAGTTCTCATTAACTATCAAACACCGAATAAACTGGGCATTTGTTTTACTGCTTTCGCAGTAAAATAGACGACCCTTACCGTTTCGACGGGGCGCGCTTATTTCAGGAACGAACTCAGAACTCAAATAAAGCACTTTGGAGATGAAATAAATGACGCCGCACAGGTGCCTTGTTCATAATGTAGACACTCAGCTGCAGCTGGGTCGTATACATGCACAGGTCACTGCAACATTCCCATGTCATCATTTTATTGTCCCTAATAATGAGGGCATGGGGTAGTAAAGGACCCAGTCATAGCAGCAATTACATTTACCTTTCCAGTAGCGGATGGTGCCTGCCTGCTTAAGTGCTTCAGTGAACTCAAGTATAATTAGCCTAGACAGTTCACCTGCGCAAACAGTGGTTGGCATGCGTCAACCATTGAGCAAAAGCGTGCAACGCCACAAAAGTGCTGTGAACCACCCCTCAGGATTGTGGAAAAAAACTTTTAACAGAAAGCAGGAGTGCAACTATGTTGGTGTTACAACATGTCAAGAACCAGTGAAATGACGTGTTCACGTATTGCCTTCTCCTGTTAGGTGAAGGCCGGTAAGTTACAACGTGACGCCAATGGCTCGCCATCACAACGTGCTAGTTAAAACTACAATTCCTGAATTATTTTTTCCACAGAAGTCATGGGGCTGCTACTCATTGCAAAGAACGGGTCATGTGGCAGCGGCCGTTGGGAAGGAGGTTTGACTGCCTCTGTAGTTGACGACGCTTGGACCCGCAAACAGTGCAGCTCGTGTTAGCAGTTCTCAGTGAGTATGAAGTGCGACAAGTGGCGAACACAGTTTTCTGCAACATCGGGCGCTCCGAATCATCTACCCAAGCATGTAACATCCCTACTGAAACGTTCCGTATGAAATCTTACGGAAAAGATATGGACTCCGTAACATTTCCTTATGCTACATACGGAAAAATTATGGAGTTTTATGGAAATATACGGAAGTTGTATGGCATTTACGGAATGCTTCTTATGGAGTATAAGGAAGGATAAGGAAATTGTATGGCGTATACGGAAAGCTTTTTATGGAGTATACGGAAAGATAAGGAAAATATATGGCATATATGGAAAGCTTTTTATGGAGTATATGGAAGGATAAGGAAAGATAAGGAAACTTATGGAGCATACGGAGAGTTCATGATGGAAGATAAGGAAGGATAAGGAAAGTGTATGGAGTGTACAGAAGCTTTCATAAGGAAAATGCAGAATGTAAGGTCTTACGGAAATATACAGAATTTGTAAGGTGCTTACGAAAATGTGCAATAGTGTATGAAAGGCATGTGGATTGTTGCAAAAATGTGGAAACTCTACAGTTGTTGTCACATTTTAAGCAGGAAATCCGAGCTCTATAATGTTATAAATTATAGCACACTGACATATATAGTACAAAAGAATAACGCAGGCTAGTCTGTGTTGTCAGTCACCGCTGTTCGCCCTTTTCCAGAATGAATACGACTTCTGCAGAGGACCAGGTGCTAAAGTCTGTCACACGGAAAATGTGTCATTCACAAGGAATGACAATAACTGTCATTTTACTTGCATGCTGTCACACGAAAACAAATCAAGCAAAAAAAGCATAACTTCAAGGGCTCGTTTTTCGGTAGAAACAATAATAATTAGAACTAAATTCAACGTGAATGAACTTGTCAATATTAATGAAACTGTTCTCATTAACATTGGCAAAGAGATATCTCATTTTAAAATATCGACCATGAGCTTAGCTCTCCTGAGCACCGACAAAAGAAATGAAAATATTTGAAAACTAATTGCATGTAGCCTAAAAATAATTTTTTATTGATAGTATGTGCTCCTACAATATAAATACAGCTATACACAACTTGCCACAGCTTCACGACAGAAACGAGGTAGGGGCAGAGGGAGTGGTCAGAAAAATAATTAAGTATGAGAGCACAGCTGATATGTACAAACACATAATGGTGCTTATCACTGATGCACGGATGGTCGTGTATAGTGCTGGGTCGTTTTGAGATTTTCAAAAGCATTGTTTCAGACCACCATGCAGATTACGCTTCAATTGTAGTGCTACATAAGACACAACTTATGGGCCAGCTTTAATGAATAAGAAGATTATAGGTTAAACAAATGCTTTAAAATATATCATATCATGGCTGCATGGATGCATACAAGCTATGTAAAGTGCAATAAAGGGAGGACGCATGAGCTTCTCTTGATGCTTCAGTTCTACATAGATGCTTCAACTGTGCTGCAAAGAAATTTAACCAATGTCTGTGTGTGCAACATTGTCCATTTTAAACTATCTATATGTATATATAAAATTCCTACTGCGAGTTAAGCTACGTAGCACTCCATAACTCTTCCTTTTATTAAGGGCAACTTTTCAAACAATCAACATTATTCATTTTCTGTCTGATGACTTCGTGCCCGCAATTCTTGGTTTGGCTCGATCACAATTGTGCAGCCCTTATTTTGGAGGAATGAAAAAACATCAACCAAAATATATTTTGGAACTGCTTCTCGGTGATATTGCCTTCCCTCAACTGCCACAGCTTGAGATGAGTCATATAGCAAGTCTCGCGCATACCTAGGGCCTTCCCTTGAAGAAACTGTTCCGGCTGTGAAATGCTCAGTTTTTTCTCAAATAAATTTTTTGGTTTGAGTTTTCTCACTTCTCGAGTCCCTTCACAATCAAGCAGACCGATTGTTCCCCTTAGTCCTTAAATTTGTTATACTATGAAATAAATAAAAAAATTAATAATGAAAATAAAAATACTAATAACTGTTGCGCAAAAAACACAGTCCCACATACGTACTTGAACGCAATATTGCTTTTATTTTGTTTTAGAACCTAAGGCATTAGAAAAGATAGCAGTACAATAAAAACGTTGAAAAAAAACAAAAAAAATTGAACTTGGCGGGACTCGAACTTGCGCTACTTAGTTGTGCTCGCGTACGTGAACTGAGTGCGTTAGCTTGCTAAGCTATTCGCGCTGAGAGTAGCACGTGAGTTTAAGTTATGAATATAAATTTGCTTTTTACAGGCTATGTGCTGGCATACTTATGTACGATATGCGATCGTATCTATTGTTGTGTGCATATGTTTTGGGATTGTATATACGTCACATGCTTTTCGCATGTCTTCCAACTATAGATTGCTGCCCCGCCGCGGATGAAAACAAGTATTTTTACACCCACACACAAGCTTGAGCAGTTGAAGGTTGTTTCCCGGGGCTCTCTTGCGATTGAGTCGGCCACCACAGGGAATTAGAGTGATACGCTATTAATCCCTGCATCTAGCTGTATTCCACTTAGTAGCTCTATCGCTTGATGACAAATCGAGCGCGGGGCGCGACGCTATTGCGCACGACCATGCCTCGCGTAGCGGCGACATCAGCTGATTGCGCCGGCCGGCTTGCTTCGATTTGCTTCAGAGCAAAGAAATGTCATACCTTGAAAGATTGCGTACTGCACTATGTCAAAATGTTACTGCTTTGTAGCCATCCTATGATTCATTGAGAATCGATAACTCTGATATCACTACTGTAGAGCTTTGCGTCGGCGACACGCACCGAACGTGAAACCGCACTACGTCTGTCGTAGAAGCAGTAGGAGGCTGTCGTCTGCTAGAAGAAAAACAAAACAAAGACCTGCGAAAATATTCATAAGTTGTAACTTGTTTTTTGAATAACCGTTTATCACTTTTAAAGTTATTTTGCCAGATAACATACATTTTTTTCAGTTTATAGCAGCGACAGATGTTTTTTTTTATTTTTCTCACACAGATATCCAAGTCAAATCCATTCACAGCTAAAGCCACATGTTGTTTGTCTTTGTCTCCGTGGGCATGCTCTCTCATGTGTTTGCGCTGCTACACACGAGAGCACGAAATGTTAAATTTACGCAAGGAAGCGCCGTTCCTCGTTCGTGTGATGTGCTAAGATTGCGCCCTATTCCCGCGGTTGTCCGAGTGCGGATCAAGTGCGAGTCGTTCAAGGAATCGGCGGGTTGGGCGGGCGCTCGAAGGACTCCGAGGTGACGGCTGACGCCTGTGGTCACTTCCCTCAGGACAGTGTGAAAGAAACTAAAGGTAAGGGGGACACTATTTTATGTAGACCAAGTATGCCACTCAGTGCAAGTGTGTGTTGCTGCACTCGAACGAGGCGTCGTGAAACGGCAACCTTACGCGCCTTTGCGAGTGCGGTTGCCGATTCGCTTTGACAACAACGCTAACGCCAGCAGAGCCATGGCGCATCGGCGCGGCCTTACTGGAGCTAATTCGAGACAACTGCGGCAACATGCATGTGTATGGTGATCGATTTTTTCATATGTGCAATGTAGTGAGGAAGACGCACACGGCGCTTGCTACGTTGTTGATTAAACGAAGCCTGCAGTGCCATTTGATGCAAAGCAGCATTTTGTTTACGTTCACGGGCGATACAATTTGTAACTTGGCTCGATTCACCTAGCCAACCGCCTAAGTGGGTTGATTAGCATACGTTCACGGTAGAGCGTTATTATGCCCCTAAACAGTGGCGTGTGCTTGTTGAAAGATATAATGTGTGTGCCTAGTGTAAAGAGAGAGAGAGGTGTCCGTGCAATCTGCATGTGTACCTGCAAGACGCCTTTGCTTGTAACTAATAGTGTACCGGCCAGCACCTACATTGTACGCCTGACTTTGAAGAAAACTTGCATGCACAATGTGAGATTTTGTAATCTGCCAGAGTTGCTTTTTATAAAATAATACACTGCCAGCATGTTCAAATAATGTTTCGCTGCTGTGTGGCAGGGGTGCGGTTATCACGCTGTTGTGTAGTTGCTGATGCAAGCACTTAAAGTTTTGATGCGTTAATATTTCTCATCTAACTCATCAGGTGTTTGGCTGTTTCAGCACAAACAAGGCAAAGAGAGAAGGAAGACGGGTAATGACAGGACCAGTGCCGACTTTCGTTTGCAGGAGAATACCCATGTTGGTGTATTTATTGTGACAGCCTTTCTGTGTTGCTTTTTTGCCCAATTTATGCAACAACACAGTTGTCAGCAATATGAGAGAGAACACTGAATTTAGCTTTTAAAGATCATGGTGACTAAATGCCTAGTAACTCACAGCACAACGTAACAACAAAAGACATCAGTATGATCAATGTGGATGAGTACAGTCTTGCATCTAAAAAATATATTGTGCAAAATGTTGCCTAAGTAAGAAACCTCTCTATGTTTGCAAATAGTGTGACGTCACTTCGAGCACCGTGCCAGCCATTCCCACCCTCTGTGCAAGGGCTGGTTGGCAAGGAAGTTGTTTGTGACGTTCCTGATAGACCACTGAGATGTATGCGATTCTAAACCTGTAGCCTAATATATACGTAATCTTTTGTGCAGTTACATCGCTGCATCTGACACCTACAACTTATTTGCATATTTACATTGCTCCCTTAGGACCTAACACACAAACTTGTTGTTTGCATTGTCACTTCATGAATATCGAGCGGTAAAGGTACTGAGTATATGTGAAACAAGAATCTCTGCTTATTACATGAAGAAATATGAGGCCTTTGATAAAACGAGTTATACCTTTAATGAGCTTGCGTACTCTTCGGGGCGATTCATACATGCAGCTTCAGCAAATGGTATCTTCCTGCCCGGTGACCTTGCAACTTTTTTCTGCACTCAGCGCAAACACCGAGATGTACCCACTCGCAGATGGTCACGTCAAGTGCATATATACCTTGACTAAAATGTCGAATCAAGTTTTTTCATCGACCGGTCCCTGCCATGAGTGCTAGTCTTCGCAAACAAGACACATTGTTATTGACACTGCACACACCACACTCAGTATTCTCAGTTGAATCGATATTCTCAATACCTTTCAATGCACACTACGTGCCGCAATCAACAGTGCACATTTTTGAAGACTATGCCACTGTTGCTCGCACAGGCCACCACGTGTGCTCACTTCTTCAAGATAAACAGACAGCGTGGCAAATATTTTACCACACAGTTTACCATACAGCTGGATGTTTGCTGACACATACTACAGCTAATGTCGACATTGTATCGTGAAGTGTAAGCTTTGAAAAATTAAAACTTGCCCCAAACACCGCACGACTGTACCGGGCTGAGCCAGCGGGAGTGTTTTTCCAGCCACACCTTTTACATGTGCCAGTGACATCATGCTGTGACTTACCTCTGTAGGGGCCTATCGCTGCATACTTTATGTGAATGAGGGTCCTGTTAGTGAAAGCAGGCGTTGTTGATTTCGTAACTTGTTCATGCCCAACTGGACCTTCATTTGCACAAGTTGTCTGACTGATATTCAGGCGAACTTTTGTGTAATCAATTATACAGTTGGCAGTCTGTGCTTGCGCCATACTGTTGTTACTGGTGTTTCTTGTTGTTACTTTGCACTGCTCATTACTACTCACCTACACAAACTAGCCTATCTTGCCTCTGTTTTGGACAAGATGCAGCAGGCAAGTGCGATAGTGTTCATAACTTTAAATTCTCGAGCAAAATTTATCGTTTCATATTCAGTTAGTTGCATTCATATCAGTACATTATAAGAAATCATTGATTAAACATGAATCCCTGTTCCTTTACATAATGCTCACAACTTTTATATCAAATTGAATGGTGTTTATAAAAAACATGGGTTTTAGCTAAACTTCATGGTCTTTTCTCGAAGAGCTGACAAAACGCTATTGCATGCTTACTTGCCATGAATTGGACTGTGTTCTAAATACATTGCAATTCTTCACCGGACTGCCAGTACACTTCACATTGGGGGAACATTTATTAACCATGGATTGATTAATTAAGAACGGAAAGAAAGAAGCGGCAGGCCGGGATACTTGATATTGGCATCCGTTTTGCTACCCAGCGCATTATCATGCAAACTTCCTATAGAGTGGTTATGTGTCTTGCATGTGTGTCTGTAAACCAAAAACTTTAGGTAGAACTATATTTATCTTACAAATGGTTGCAGGACTGTGGAGGCTGTAGGGCTGCTTAGGAATGGTGGAATCCCTGGACATGTGTTCAACCTTGCTGCATCAGCTCCTTGGTGTTTTCACGGCGTCTTTACAGATGTGTTGGGTGAGTAAAGCAAGCAGGTTTCAACACAAGGAAAAGTATAATATGGCACCACCTCGTGTGCGTGCCTTACATCCCAAGTATATCAAATATTTATCTTGCCTTGTGGCCAGTAATTTTTAAAGAGACACTTCTTTTTGCTTTATATTTGAGTCTTGATGCTTCGACAGCAATGTATTTGTGTTTGACAGCAAGTGTTCTTGAAGAATTAACTGATCTCAATAATGACAAAACACCCTTCATACTTGGTCCTTAGCATAAGCTAGCACTTATCTGTAGCAGATTCAATTATTCATTTTTTGCTGGGATGATAATGGGCAAGTAGCAAAGGCAAGTTCAGATTGGAGTGGTCGGTGACGTCTGTTTAGGCTCTGCCATATTGCTTTGCAACCAGAATTACTTGTGGCCACATATACAATGAAGCCACATGACGTGCATTCTAAATGAGATTACCATATCACATTTCGCTGCATCTTAATATGTGTCGAACAAATGCAGATATCTTTAGCTTGCCACTATAAAGGGATCCTAAATCAACACAAGGTCGAAATTTAGTCGTGGTGTTGCAGCTGTGCATGACTCTACAATGGATACATAGCCGTGATAATTTGTCTATATGTTGTCGCAATAGTAATGTTACACACATTGTACGATACAAAAGAGGTCCTCGCTTATTTCGCTTTTTTTCGCTATGCTTCTTGTCTCTTCTTGTCATGTGCTCCTCCTCACTGTACAAGGAGCAAGAGCAGTGGGCATACAAACACATATTTAAAAAAAATGTTGTAAGGTGAGCACTGAGAAGCTGAACACTTCCAAAAGGCTCAAAGATGTAAAGGTATTGTTTCTAGCTACTTTTTGGGCACCCATAGCTAGTTGTGCTGCTGCAGTTAAAAAATAAGTTAAATGTTAAAAATTAATTGGAGATGGTTTGGCACCCATAATTGCAGTTACATACAGAACTAGGTTTCAATGCGTAAGCAAAATCTGTTTACTCTAAATCAATCCTAATGATATCTGAAATTCAGGAAATATTCACAGAAAAGCTCAGGAAAAGGCTAAGTTGCCCTTGAATGTGAAGGAGATACCCTTCTTCTAAAAGGTCAATAGACAGTCTAGTAGTCTCGATATTACATGCACTATAAAATATTCTGGTGTGGTGCTTTTCATGCATGTTATAATGAGAGGGGTTTTTAATAAAACTGTTGTCACTTTGCCCTGCACTGCTGAAAATGTTCACATAGTTATAATACATGAATCACTTTATGCCTTTTGATTTTATGCAAATGGTTTGCTTACCCAGCCGGTTTAACTTGATTAGGATAAAATCATAAATGCTCTAAAATTTTTTTTACTATACAGCAGGTTTATTTTTAAAATACGCGACCATTGATGTGAACGCAGTTGGTGGCGTGCTTGATTAATCCTTCACTATCACCACTCTAACTACACCTGCTACAGTGCATAGTGTGACAAAAGTAATGGTACTTAACATTACTGGCAGCATACACTTTTATGTCTCAAAATAGGTTAAAAAGCCTGGTAAAAATGTGCGTACGTTTTTTTTCGCTCCAACTAAATATTCTGGTCTACTCAAAGTAGCTTCCACTCTTTTAAGTTCCTCAAACTTTTAGGTGTTCAAAAGAAGTATCAATGCCCTATACTTTCTTTGTCAGCCTACTCATCACTCTAATAATGAGAATTACCCGACAACATTACCCAGTAAAATAAAAGGATGTTATAAAAAGTAATGTCAATTCAATTGTCAAAAAACGTTGCCAAGTTACGTTTTTGTTCACTTTTCTTTTCATAATTTTGTTAAAGCTACTTTTGATAACATCCCCTATAGTTTGTTTGACATCATTTTCTGATAGTTCTCATTATAATGTGTTCAACAAAGACAACAAACCCTTGAATTTATAGTTCTTTCCCTTACTCATGAATCTGAAACAGTGAATCTCAGTAATCTTAGCGGTGTGTGACTTTTTTTTTGATCAGTTGTGCATGTGTTCAAGTACATGCATTTAGGTGGGAGGGCGAACTATTGCCTCCTCCTGTGACTAGCAGATTTTCTGAGAACGGACAGATGCATAATGCTGCCAAAGAAGTATAGGGATATTGGAAGTAATCGTAACGTAATTGCAATCGTAATGTAATTGCCAGTAGGCAAAAAAAAAGGTGTCCCACACTCGCCATAATGGTAACAGGCAGCGCTGACTGACTCTTCCATGTATAAATGCACATATATACCGTACAAAATGGAAGAGGGATAGCCGCCATGGTAGCTCAGTTGATAGAGCATCGGACATGTTATTCGAAGTTCGCAGGCTCGGTCCCTGTACAGGGCAAGTTATCTTTTTTTTTCCTGCCCCGCCACGGTGGTCTAGTGGCTAAGGTACTCGGCTGCTGACCCGCAGGTCGCGGATTCGAATCCCGGCTGTGGCGGCTGCATTTCCGATGGAGGCGGAAATGTTGTAGGCCCGTGTACTCAGATTTGGGTGCACGTTAAAGAACCCCAGGTGGTCAAAATTTCCGGAGCCCTCCACTACGATGTCTCTCATAATCATATGGTGGTTTTGGGACGTTAAACCCCACAAATCAATCAATATCTTTTTTTCCTTCTACTTTTCTTTCTTCACAATTACAACACTTCTATTCTTCTTGAAGATTTTCTGGTGTAAAAAAGGTACCTTATAATCTGAAGAGGCAAACAGAATGTGCCAGTGTACGAGTTAGCTCTTGTAGTGGTTACAAGTAAGATATGTTTTGAAGAATAAATCATTCTGCCACTTGCCTAAAGAATGGCTACAGGACATGGCGCTGGATGCACTTTGTTATTTTTGAATCAAGCTATCTTGTATTCTATTTTTATAAATTACATGGGATACACATGACGGTATCACACACTTTAACGCCACAAAGATTATGCAGCGAACAATGTTATAAATGCGAAATTGCATAAGGATAAGGTGAAAACTGCACCCTCAACGAGAATGTACAGAAAGCACAGGGTGCAGGCGTTTCCTTCTGCCCGTGCTTTTCAAGTGCGAGCTGTTTTCACCTCGTTCTGACCAACTAACTAGATTGAGATGTGTTGTTATAGTGCAAGAGGATGCTCCACGGGAAACTAGGTTTGTCCCAAAGTCTGTGTGTGTCTTTCAACCTATATGGTGCCCGGTTCAAGAGTTCATGCCGACCAGATCGTGTAAAACAGGACCGTGTAAAATGGACCGTGTAAATAAAATAAAATGGACCATGTAAATAAACAGGATCGTGTAAAATGTCGTTTTCGTGTGCACCTGTAGTTGTGGTTGTGCTGAATGACCTTTCTTTATATACACTACATAACAAACTTGCTCCTTTAGAGTCGAGTGCATCTTCGGATCGATTGTAAATGTTTGCATATGCGAGGCCTTAAGTTTTATAAGAAATTCCTCAGTGTGCCACGAGAAAATGTGTGTTCAGCAAAAATTTGTATATCATTATATACAACACCTAAAGCCTCGTCTACAACTTTATGCAGGTTGACCTTGAGCAGAAAACGAGGAGCGGCAGCAGCCCCCAGAAAAGAGCAAGCACCCTCCAAGCTCCCGAAGCTCTCTTCGACAGGAACAGCAAGGTCACTGTGTGGCATTGAAAACCATTGCAAGGAGTGCCTTATCAGTACACTGTGCTGCTCTTTCATCACAAAAGACGAAGTTGACCACTCCAGAGGAACTTCACGCTGTGTATTGTGAGTGCTTCAGTGGTTTTGTTTTTGTCCAGCTAGCAGTTAAGAAATCATGTGTCAGATTCAGCCAGGATGGCTAGAGGGAGTCGGTCAGGCATGTTTGGACATTTGTCTAGCCAAGTAGTACCAATTTTCGCACTGGTCCTGTTGGAGTTACTGCCACAATCACAGAAGCTACGTCACCTCTCTAAATGTACCAATGTGTCGGGGAAGATTAGCTGCATTTGTTTTTCTATAACTGATAGCTGCCAACATTCTTCATTACACAGGAGTTTTGTTCCTCACTTATGGGTCTAAAGCCCTCTACAGAAAAAATGCAACACGTCTACTTCCAGAAGACTCCAAGGCCCTACTTGTAGGTTTTTTCGGCTTGTATCATAAGCACCTCGTTTGGGGTACATGAACATTTTATAAACATGTACAGCGAAAATTTTGGGTGGCTGGTCGTTTTGTCGTTATCTTGTTCCTCGCAGTATTCTTAAGCATGTTGTGCATTACGTTGTCAATCTGGTTCATGTGCATAGAAGACATTACGAAGTTTCAGGCTACAGTATAAAAAGCTTGGAAGCAAGGTATCAATAATTTTTTAACAGAGTTGCTTAATCTGATACATGATACATCACTAAACTTTCGTGCGTATTCATCAATGTAAGGTCGTCTTAGTGTTATCAAAAATGAAGATGTGAGTCGACAGATGAAAACATCTAGTGGGGTAATCAGGGTGAAAAGTAGAAGTGCTTCAGACAGGCTGGCCGATGTTGCGATAGGAGGACCTATTTTTTAGAAGTCACCTTGTCATCCTTGGCGTGTTAGTTTAAATGGGGTCAGTAATGACATCATTTTTTGGTAAAGGCGTGTGTACCTGTTGGAAATGTTTGTCTGAAAAAAAAAACCTATAACGCAGAAGAGTGCAGCCCTTGCTTCTTTTCAAGTTAGTTTGCGCTGATACAAAGTGTTCTCCTGTCGGAGGTTGGGGGTAAGGGAAGCAAAAAAAAGATAATTGATAGAAAAGAAGAAAAAAGAAGAAAGAAAAGGGGAATGCAAAGTAAAAGTAGTGCTACACTGCTCCTACTTTGCATCCCCCCTTTTCTTCTTTGTTTTCCTTTGTTTTCTTTTTTCACCTTTTTTGTTACATTTGCATTGTCCCATTTAGTGCATGAATCAATGACACATGGCTTTGCTATAGCAAAGATGCCTATGTGGTGTTGGATTGAACAGTGCATTGTACTTCATTTAGTTAATTACAGACTGATCAGTCTTGCAATAAGTGCTTCCTGCCTATCACCACACATGTTCAATTGAAAAGTTTGTGCTTGGCTCTTAGTATGCTGGTATATAGCTTGTGTCTTGGACTACTCAAAATGAATGTTATTTTGTTGCTGTTTATGGTAATGAATTTATCCAACATGAAAATATCTTGCCTTGTGAACTTTGTCGGACCTGCCTTTCTTTTTCTTTCCTATGCAGGCATTGTATGTGAGGGAGGCAGTAACAGAGAGGTGATAGCTTGAGCTTCGGAAGAATAAATGCTGGCAGTGAGGCAATTACGCATCAAACATCCCAGCCATTTTGCCAACCGTCCTAAATGTGTTTTGAAAAAAAATATTGTGCTCGTTTACTGTATTTTTCTGAAAACAGCAAATTGCTAAAGTATATCGCAGAGAACAAAATATTAGGCCACGTTGGTGCCTTCTGGACTTCCCAGGATGTCGTCTGGGTGTTGTTTGTAAAAAGTAAAGTGTTTCAAAAATACTGGCTCTTCTACACCAAATTCGGTCTTGGTATTAAGTAAAGGTGATTGTGTGTAGTGCATGAAGCTCAGTAATATTAGTGCAATTTTTTCGCCACATCAAAAGCAAGGAAGCAGTTCTCTTTATATGGCAAGTTATATGATTACACTTTGTCTTAAAGTAGAAATGAATTTTTCAAGTTTTCTTATGATGGCTGTTTTCTGCATTTGATGTACAACAGCTCCCGTTCCGAAGTTCCCCATGGCCCTCAATAGGAGACTTCAAAATCAATTTCCTCATTTAAACAAAAATTGTAATGATAACACTTGCCATGTAACAAGAACTGTTTATTTGCTTTCAACTTACATATAAAAGTAATTTTCAATTAGACAAACACACAGCTCAAATTGCATCTCAATGTGGACAAAAACGATTATATAGTGGTATTTGTAATCTGGATCTAACATTATTTTTTTTCGTAAGATATAACTTCTGTGCAGTGAGTATTTGTGTCTCAAATATTCATACAAAACGCAGTATTGCCATACAAGAAATGCAAACGATAAACAGTTTGGCTGAATTCCTCAAAGCCTATGTAGCAGAAAAATTGCACTAATGTTACTTGTCTTCAAATACTTTAAGAAGCATCTTTACTTAATATGTAGATCAAATTTGATATGGCAAGAAAAAGCGGTACTTTGAAATTTTCCTCACAAATAACACCCGCACTACATTCTGCGAAATTCTGAAGGTACCCACGTGACCACTACTCTTTTCTCTTCAAAACATTTCTGCAAATAACTATTTTCAGAAGAGTAAATTACCATCACTTTTTAAACTATACATCTGTGATGGTCGCCAGGCAGTATGGTTTGTATGTTTGGTGTAGAATACCCCAGTGCAAAAAACAACAAATGGCTGAGCATCCTTTGACGCTCGGGCGATTTTGAAATCATTTGTTTGTTAGCAGCAATACAGTTAAGCCCTTGTCTTTATGCTTAGGCCCAGAAACAAAACACAAGTAACTAAAGTAGTCCTAAGAGTCATGTAGTCTCACTGTTCCAAGGCTTGTGGAACCTAAATTAGTGCAAGCTTCACCATTTTTTAAAAATTCAGATTCAACCAACAGGTTTTGGAGGCACAGTGCATTTTCAGCTAACTTGTTTCACACCAGTTACTTAGACAAAAAGCAGAAAGTAGAGGTAAAACTACCATTTTAAAGGCATTGTAGGTAATAACAAAAAGGACTGCTTTCTTTTTTTGTGTGGTGCTTTGCCTGAACGCTGTGCTTTTTGTGGTGTAGTTCATTGTCTAGTGAACATAGGCGTTAAAAACTAACATTAGCCATGTTGAGGTCGATTTCTTGGTTATAGTCATAGTAGCCATATAAATAATTATGACTTCAAACTTGATTGTTCTTTTGAAGAATTTTTCCTTGCATAATGATATTTGAGAGTCTTAGTCAATTTTTGTTATAAGAAAAGGTGATGTCATAATAGGGTCACTTTTTGTAGAGTCGTTCAGTTCTACCTTACCTTTTACATTCCTAATAGAGCAGTTATTTTCAATATCGGTATTTAAAATGGAATGAGCATGCTGTATGTAGTAAGGTGTAAGCGCTCACAGATAGCACATGCACCCAACTTTTCTGTTGGCAGTTTATTTCTGTTATTCTTGATTTATATGTGGCGTTTCACGTCCGAAAACCACTATATGATTATGAGAGACGCTGTAGTGGAGGGCACTGGAAACTTCGACCACTTGGGGTTCTTTAACGTACACCCAAATCTGAGCACACGTGCCTACAGCATTTCTGCCTCCATCGGAAATGGAGCCGGGGTTTGATACCGCGACATGCGGGTCAGCAGCCGAATTTCTGTTACTCTTGCTCCCCTATATGTGTGCAGTTCGGTTATAGTTATCTGGCTTGCACAGATTTTTAATGGCACCTGCCTGGTCCTGCTTGCTTTCATGGTGATTTTAACCTTCATAAGTTGCATAGGTTTAACTCTCAAAATTGTTCAAGATTCCAATTTTGTGCACAAACTGTATAGTATAAAGGCAGCAGATGTACATGCACACACTAATAAATGAACATTGAGAGCTTTCACTTGCAGTTCCTAAAGTTTTACTGTGCAGGAAGCGTTTAAATCATAATTTCATAAGGACATATTAATCGATTATCTCTACCATTCAAAATCGTGACAACCTAGTTATTTTCACTGTGATAAGCATGCTGTTTTTTGATGTGGCAGAACTAATTTATACACTCATTCGATCCTTCTATTATTAACATATGCTTAGCATGAAGGATTGTGTGCCTTAAATTTTCAGTTTCATTCTGTGTGTTATATTTCTTGTGCATGTAAACTATTGTGCTAACATGTGTCTCTGACATTATTTGTGCCAATTATTTTCATTTCCAGGTGCCTATGAAGGACACATAAGTTCTATCGCAGTGACCTTCGAAATTTACAGTGGTGCCGGAGCCTCAAGCAGCATTTCGCCGATCTCCACAAGGCATTCATGAGATAAACACAGCGCCACACTTTCACAGTGCTATGATTATTATTTATGTTTAAACATTTCGTTCTAAAATTGCTGTTACATTGTGCCACCATCCTGTGGCTTAGGTGGAGCTCGTGAAATTGCGGTGCAGTCACCTCATTTGTGTACGATCAACACTGCAATGTCACTATTCACAGCTGGAGCATACAGACAAATAAAAAAACATATTGATTGTAGCAGGGCTGATGTGTATATTAATGCTTCTCTATTGATAATAATAACTTTATAAGTTCTTTAAGTCTTGCATAGAACACTGCATTAATGTGTTGCAATGTAACCACCATTTATGATCGTTAGCATGTTTAGTAGTTTTGTAATGTATTTTATTTAAAAGGTGATTTTGCTTCCGTATCACGACAATTAGTAAGATGCCGATGATTCGATCCCTCATCAAGCACATTTAAGAAATATTGTGATTTGTACACAGTATTGCATGTACTCAAGATGTGGACGTCTATTCAATTTACACATTATATTGCTTTGCACTAGATTCAGACGTAACATGCACACATTTCATTAATTTCCGCATGATACGTCTTTCCATAAGATGCGGAGTCCGCATCATACGTCTTATGCGGAGTCCGCATCATACGTCTTATGCGGAGTCCGCGTCATACGTCTTCCATATTCCAATAATTCCGTATGTGAGGTCTCCGCATCTTACGGAACGTTTCAGTAGGGATAGTTCCAGTGACACCAAGTCAGAGCGCTTGCGTAAACCACTCCGCGCGAGACCTTTTTCTTTTTGACTTATCAGTGGTAAGCACTAATCATGCGTGCGTTACGTCCATGATAACCAGTTAGATTATCTGTTCTACACGAGTTGCAAATATAGAGCGGAACAATATTGCAATACCGTTCACGTACTTAGTTCGTTTTCGATAATGCCTGTGTATTTCTATTTGTACCATAAAACAACGCTTTCATTGGAAGTTTTCACCATATTTCGCCACTGTTTTCTTCTATTGTGACTTTTTTAGCTCCTATTTTGTGTACTTACCCATACCCTGTTCATAACTAATGCGAAAGCAGTTATACAGACCCTGTCGGCTGGATTTTGCTTACGGTGTCGACGTCAATGTTGATGTCATCGTCATTAACCGTATATGTCTGCTTATCTATATATATTAAAATGCAAAACGGAAAAAATAATCCAGAAAAAAATTGCAGCATATCCACGGAGTGAATGATAGAGGTAGGGGCGAAGCATTCTTCCGTCCATTCGTTCTTGTTTTCGTCCGTCCATGCGTCCGTCTGTTTGACCGTCCATGCGTCCATCCGCCCGTCCGTTCGTGCGTATGTTCGTGCGTCTCTCCCTGCATTCGTCCAAGCATCCGCCCTTGCGTCCATTCATGCGTCCATTCATGCGTCCATCCATGCATCTGTCTCTATGTCCGTTCGTCCATCTATTCAACACTCGAGGTACCACCATCTCGCATCTTTTCTTCATATATTCCCCATATAGAAGCACCGCCATCCAGCGGAAGTTCCATACACTAAACGAGAGGTGGCACGCGCACACTTTCTTACGGCTTGCGTTTCGGGTCTACTTCCCACCTTTAACCACCTCGATTTCATGGTATATACTAGTTCACTGTATTCTTGGCACTGCGGGCCAACGCTCGCTAAACCTTTCTAAAACCAAGGAGCTTACCCCCAGCGAGTATAACGTAGCAACCTTTTTCTGTCAGATAGTGCTCAATGCACATGCCAATGGCTGCTAATGGGAAATGAGAGACAGCAGAATTCGGCTTTTACTTTCTTACGGCTTGCGCTTCATATCTACTTCCCACCTTAAACCACCCCGAGTTCATTGTATATACTAGTTCATTCTATTCATGACACTGCGGCTCAACGCTCGCTAAACATTTCTAAAACTAAGGAGGTTACACCCAGCGAGTATAACGTAGCATTTGAAAGAAATTTATGTAGCGCCAGGCGAAAAAATGAACACAGGAAAGAATAGACTGAGAAGACAGAGCGCTCTGTATTCTCAGTCTATTCTTTCCTGTGTTCGTTTTAGGGGTGAAGCTCCAAATAGCGTGGCTTGTGCGTCCCTCGTAGAATGTAACCACCAGTGGCACATACCCGAAATAGCGGTCCTTACGATTTTGACCTCCAAGGTGGTTCCGGTGAAAGATTTCTTCTGTGCGTTGTTGAACAATATAAGATAGTGCTCAATGCACATGTTAATGGCTGCTAAGGGGGAATGAGAGACAGGAGCATTCGGCCTTTAGGTAACGCGCACGCTTCGATCCCCATTAGCAGCTATTGGCATGTACATTGAGCACGATCTGACATGAAAGGCTTGCTACGTTATCGACAAGAGTGGCGATGTGGGCTTGTTGGTGAAACATTTAAAAGAAATTTATGTAGCGCGAGGCGAAAAAAATGGCAGCATATCTACCGAGTGAATGATGAGGAGTGGGGCGAAGCATTCATCCGTCCATTCGTTCTTGCTTCTGTCCGTTCCTGCATACGTCTGTGCAATCTCAATGCACAGACGTACGCAGGAACGGATTCTCATTCCCCATTAGCAGCCATTGGCATGTAAATTGAGCACTATCCTTTATTGTTCAACAACACACAAAAGAAATCTCTCACCAGCACCGCCTTGGAGGTCAAAATGTTATACTTGTTACACCCTACAACGGCTACGAGGGACGAACGGGTGCCGCTATAAGGAGCTTCGCTCTAAAACTCCAGCGTGCAGAATTGGAAGTTTGAGGACTTTGCCACTGAGTCATCAAAGGGCTCCTCCTCCAACGTTGAAGCGGCCAGCTATTTAGATCTACCACTTACCGCTGGCTATATCCATTTTGGTGGAAATATCTTGTTTTCAGCATTACCAGTGCGAAGGCGGGAAGAGAGAATTGTACGCCTTGGGGTTTCACCAAAACGATTCTCTTTTGTAGTTACCGGGCCCATAAATCTCCCTGCACTCGCTGCACATTCTTCATTTGGGAAGACGGCCCACTTTTTAGACACAATGAAGTAACAACCTAGACGCTTTTTCGCGTTCATCTCTACCTGTCACTACGTTTGGTGCGTAATTTGAGCGTGAATTACGCGGGGTATGTTTTCATCTGCTTGCCATTCTTCGCGTGACCTTCAAATTCATTGCAATTGCGTTGATTTTTGTGCCTTTGCGGCAACGCCGTGACTTTTTTATTTACTTGTTTATTGTGTTTAACACAACACCAAGTATCCTTGTTTGCTATTTGAGTTGATGCCACCTTCTGGACATCGCTCGTGCACTTAGCAGTTGTAATGGTTATTTGAAGAAATTGAACTAAAAGCCGAATGTTCCTGTCTCTCATTCCCCATTAGCAGCCAGGCATGTACATTGAGCACTATACTTTATTGTTCAACAACACAAAAAAGAAATCTCTCACCAGCACCACCTTGGAGGTCAAAATGTTATACTTGTTACACACTACAACTGCTCATGGCACACTACCCTCATGGCACACTGTCAGGAAAACTGAGCATTAAGGTAGACTGCAGAAGAAGAGAAAAAGAAACAGCCAGGATCTCGTCAATTCATAATGAAGGCCAAGAAGCTGTGTCCACTGACACAGGTTGACCGGCATACTAAAGTTACAAATGCACAGCCTTGGGGGCGTCTCCAGCCAAAGCGTGAAGTAGAATCCTACAGTAATGTATGGATATACTGCTATTCCTAAATGTGCCCTGAAAAATGTTGAATCACTTTTTTGTTTCGATATTGAATGTCACTGCGATAGGCAAAGCATTTCTACAAGGAGACGCTCCGATATAAACCACAGATAATGTCGATTCTGCCATTATAGCGTACACAGCAGTATCTCAGCGGAGGAAGTAGGGGCTTAACCATACCTAATGTATGCTTGTGCGTGAGTTTTTATGGGCGCAAGCGCACATACATATGCAAAAATATAAACACAATTAAGACGTTGTGCTCCCCCCCCCTCATAAACTTGTTAAACTAGTTACATCATTGGCTGCTCAAGTCTTTGTCGGTTTGTGATTTGCTTGGGAGATTCGATCAGTGTATCTGACACCCATCCTTGCAGTAGTGGCTGCACGAAAGATTTGACACCACGAACGCTGAATTATGAATATTTTAGGGATTTGTTTGTGGTTTGGTTGTTCTTATCTTCTCCATTTCCAGGAAATGCCTAATGTTTGCACGGAAACAAATAATATTTGCTAAATATATTGCGAAGTTGCTTATCAGTAACGAATATATAGATAGCTCGAGTGCGGTGCCTGAAAATGTCTGCCACGCATTGGTCGACAGTAGAGAAAAGGTATGCAAATCATTTTGAGTGCGTATTTTCTTATCGCAGCGTTCTGGGTGAGAAGTTCAAGCAGTAAAAACTTCAAAAGCCATGAGAAACACTCACTAAATCCTGTTGTTCACTCAAGGTAACGCAGGATGGCATCATGTACGAGTGCTGTTGCCTTTTATATGCACAGCACAACTGCACAATGGACCACTTGGTTTTACCAGTTCACCAATAGTTCTGTCAAAGCTTACAGAGGAAGTGAACCGCTTTATCAAATTGTGCCCAATGAAACGCTAACAAAACATTACAAATTTGCTGAGGTTTCTTAAATTACCTCACGAGAACACTAACATCGGCCACTTAAGTGGATACCAATAATAGTTTTAAGTATCATAATTACTGTGGCAACCATAGCACAATTTTTGCCAGTTTATCTTTCAGCTATTTACACTTGTTCCATTTTCATTAAACTCAATAGTGTTGTGTAATACTCGATCACTAAATTAGGCGTCCATTGTACCTTGGCACTTTGCAGCTCGAACCCGACAATTTCGGGGCGTTAAAGCCTAACACGTGTAGACTCCTCAATCGAGCATACCGTAGAGAAGATAAAAGTGAATGAAATGGGCCTAACATTGGCAGGGTGCACGGCGAAGGGCGTATACAACCCTCTTCAACACGCCATATTTTCATAGCTACAGAGCAGATATGAAATACAGCCCTGGTAACATCTCACTTGAAGGTGTTTGAGTTGCCGGTCATAATAATAAAGCTTTAGAAACTACTTGCGCCCAGGGCTTATCACATTTTTTTTTTCAACGCACGCGTAATTCTATGCTCTACCACTTCACGAGTAACATCCGTAGAAACGGCAGCGTTGCTTGCAAGTGTTCCAAAAGTAACTGCACCCTTTCGGGAGCTGCTTCAAAACTGTGTATATCTTTTTTTATTACCTGGTCTTGAACTCCCACAGGAGCTATTTCCTGCTTCGTTATGAATGAACATATTTTAAGTTCTCTTTCTACCATCATCAATGCGTTAAGCTATCCAGAGACTCTGAATCCTGCCAAGTTTCTTTCAGCAAGTTGTGGACCTGTGTGTAAACCAAACCACCCTCTTTAATGTTATTTTGTATTTGGTCAGCATCTTCTTTTATCTTGGACCAACGCCCTTAAATGGTGGGCGTTGAGAATGCAGGTTCACTTATTGTCAGTGTGAAGTGGTGTTTAAAATAATTTGGTTGTCTTTTAGCTTTTCATGCACCGTACTTATCAAAATCCAATAATAGCCTTGCCTACATCCTGGGTTACAGTGATTTATCATCAGCTCGGGCAATTTCATCATTGGACAATGCACTGCTAATCTTCATTTAGAGCGCCAAAACAGTTACGTGGTTTTCTGTCTCGATTTATCAAGACATGTAACCAGCTTGTACAGCTTAATTGGTACAAATGTACTCGTTTCTGAAGTTATATTATAAGACAGTAACAATTTCTTTTACCTTTATCATCTCAGCAGAATGTGAACACGTTGACACTAGCCGATTTTGTCCAGTCAAACCCCCTTGCGCAGAACCTGTGATCATTTAACACACAAGGTAATTTTCGCACTTGCATTATGCCTAAGAAGGGTTGCATATTACACTTTGGTACTATAGTTACTCGGTCGCCAAAACAAATAAATATATCCAAATAAACTAATAATAGAAATTTACCCATCAGCTTGTCTGTCTGATCCCGTTGCATGCAACCAGAAAATTCCACAAAGCGCGAAAGACCACATTCAATAAACAGCATGCGCAACCAGTTTTGCAAACTTATGCTCCTATCTCTTAACATACGACATTAAGATTGGTTGGGTCTTTCTTAAAGTATAGCATACAATACATTCGCTATGACAAAAACCGGTCATGAAGGTTTTTTTTCTTTTTCAACTCTAACCGTTTTCGTGAACACGACTCCTTAGAATCATTCCTGTGCGCTATTGTCAGGAGATAGACATATACGAACGGGCCACTGCGGTGTTTTATAGTAAATGTGCACGCATACCTCTTCAACAAAAAAGTTGCAGATCTATGAAAAATAGTTATGACAAATGCTCAATATATCATAGAAGATTTTGTGCTATTGTGTTTAATACTTGACTAATGTGTCTAGGGTGGCCTGTTCGTGCCCAGATTCATGGGTATGTCGGTTAATACTGTATTGTACACGGCAAGTGCATACTTGCACTGGCTGTCTGTTGGTATAATAGATTTATGGAATTCATTTGATTTCAAACCAATGATGTGTCCCGAGTAGTACAGCTTTGCCTCCTTTTACATTCATCTGTCATTCTGCTTGTTCAGGAGTTCTATGCAGGGCGAGGTCATTTTGGCAGTCTGGGCTGCCACCTTGTCCAACTTTTTGACACATATTCTATACATGGCATCGCGCACAGCTTCATTTTAGCTTCATACCACTCTTCAATGTTGCAGCGAGTATTCAAATCAATACTTTATAACGAGCATATCACAGACGTAATGATATAAAATCGGGCCAAATTGGAGATAAAATTACGGCGTCGCTTCGCAGCTCCGGTGGAACCACGGGACCGGCCCCGTGGCATTACCGAGTAAATACGTGTCACCGACTATTGAGAGCATTTATACAGAGCTTCCAACTTCTCGAAAGCCAATCGAGGATTCGTTTCAGTATTGAGCATTTGTGGCCATTTGTCCAAGGGCTTAATTTCTGTGACCTGATTGAGCATTATCCTTCAGACGTTGCCGGCAAAGAAATGATAGAAATAAAAAAGGAAAAAATATGTTGAATCAAGTAGGCACAAAGGCACAATACATTTTGATTATTTTCTCATGTTACAAGTTGTCAACAAGGACGTCAAGACTGAAACAACTACTATCGTACACATGAGAAAGTGAATGCCGAATTCGAGCTATATGCGTAGTCCCGTTTTGTACGTGAAGCCTATTTGTAAAAAATCTTTAGTTCGAAGTGATTGCCTTGTGCTCTTGTATCGTTTTTCTGCTTGACGGCTTGGTGTGTTGTTTTTAGATGTGAAGCATCTTAGCGTCGAACTCAAACCGGTGTGTAGCGTGACCACCCTTACAGAGCATGTACGCCCCTGTCACTCTGACTCCTCTCCTACGCTTCCCCCCTCTCTCTTCCGAGTCACCGGGGAAGGCGACAACTCGCCCCCTCAGCAGTACCGGGTTCACATCTCCACTGCACATGTATATCCTCCTGTTCCTCTTCTACGCTTCCGCTCCTACGCTCTCCGCAGATACGCTTTCCACGTTTCCGTGAGACGGACAGCGTCGGCGTTGTTCGTAGCCTTTAATCACCTCCCCTTCTCGAGTGGTGTGCACCCCCGTGCTGCTTGGCATTACGTCATGGTTCCCTTGAACAAGAGATTGTGTATTTTTTTAAGCGAGAATGTTTTATGCCGGAGTCTACCACGGCTGCGCTGACGTACTCCTGTCCCGAAAGTGGCGTTGAAAATGTGAGAAATAAAATATTTCAAGAAAAAATTCAAGGCAAGCATATTTAGCGCAGAAATGAACCAGTACCTTCTGGATTCTCAACGTGCGGCAGTGACTACTACGCCACGGAGCGTACGTTTTCCGAGTGCTATTGGCAAACCATTTATATACACCATACGCCCTTTGGCACTCCTCAGGGCTTCGAAACCTTACCTCGATCGTTATCGTTACCAGTGGTGAGATAGCGCGATCGGCTCGCAGGTGGCGCTCGCTCTCGAAAGGTCATGAAAGTTACAGAATAATTTATAATATTCTCGTTGCATGCGTATACTTTAAAAAATGATCTCCTACAAATCCAAAGCTTCTCTAACAATGTAGGTGCGGTTTGCGCTGACTTATATTCCGAGTGTAACTGGGCGTAAACAAAACGAATGTGGCCTTACTGCCTCTGAAAGAGGCATCGTCCCGATGCTTAACCTTATGATGGGAGTACAAATAATATTATAATAAGATAAAAGATAAGTACAAGCAATATGCACAACAAGAAAATTAGAATAGGTCCTTTGGGTCTGCGCATAAACTGGCTTTAGCCGCGCGACATGGACGACTGAAGGTCGGTAATTGTGCTGTTGAGAGTTCGTAATGCCTTCGGGAACAACCTCAGAGTTTAGTGGGTCGAGACGTCAAACTAACCTGTATGCTCCGAAGTGCGGTCAAAGAATTTTTTTTATTCATTGAGTCTACATTGGCGTACCGGCGTCCACAACCAAGCGCGGTTGCCGGGCTGGTAATTCACAAAGCTTCGTCGAAGATTGTAACGACGGCTGTCTCTCGTCTGCTTAATTTTTATGAGCAGGTGGGCGAGTTGACGAGATTCTTCAGCGTGCTGCAGGTCGACGGTCACGTCGCAGTTTTCTTCGTGAGCGACGTTTGGCAGCAATGCGCCAGGCATCGTTTCCGGGTCTCTTTCGTTACCAACTTGTATGGAGGCATCTGTGTCGTCTCTCACGGCCTTGTTTTATGCGAAGGTCACGTATCGAAGAATGGCATCCCACGTTTTGTGTTCGGCGTCGACGTACATGGCTAGCATGTCGGCGATGTTCTTGTTTAGCCACTCGGTGAAGCGTTTGGTCTTTGGGCGGTACTGTTATGCCTGCGAGTCGACAGCGAACGTCCGTGCCTCTGAAAAAGGCAATCTGTGTCAAGGCCAGCCCGTGTCGCCCGCCTGACGCGATCAACAACTCAACGGCGCTTTTCTGGCGTGCACGTGCAGTGAGTCATCTCCGCAAGCGAGCCCGTCGAGTAAACAACTGCCGCCTTCCTGTCTGGCGGGTCTGACGCAATGCCTTGCGACGTCACTCGTCCTTGGGTGCAGCCATCTGCAGCGCAGCCTCTCCAGATTTGAGCAGAAAGAAGGACGCGGCCCAGCGGCGACCTCATTGGAGGATTCGGGCCTAACGACCAGTGGCGCTTCGGGTTGGACATTTGGGTTGGACCCGGGGCATATAAAAGAAGCCCTGCGGCCCGTCGAGAGAGACCCCCTTTTGACAGCAGTCCCATCTGCGAGTAGAGCTATGTGTTAGAGAGAAGAGCTCGGCTTTTCGCGTCTCTGTCGGCCCCAGTGCCGAATTTGTAACGCCTCTGTATATATGCTGTACATAAAACTTGTTTAACTCACCGTCGTCTCGTCCGCTCGTCTATCAGCTCTGCGTAGAAACAGTCGCTAGCTGAAAAACCTACGCTACCAAACGGCTGGTGACTTTTCCGGCGGAGTTCGTAGCAGTGGCGCCTTCGGGACTGTGTTGGCGTCGCCGTCTTTCGAAACAGTGGTTGCAGCGGTGGGATTTCGAGGCGCCCTTCGTAACGTCATCGGAAATGCGCGTCGCAACAGTGGTTGGCAGCTGCGGGATCGGCCGGCGACAGCGACATCGATGCGGTGAGTGCCTGATGTTTTCCCCTCAGTTCACCAGACTACTCTAGCTCAGGCTGTAGTAGTTTAGAGAAGGGCTGTGTGAAGCATTGAAGTGAGCTTTGATTTTTGCAAGCCAAGTCGAAGCGCTCTAAAACCAAAGTTAATGCGGAGGGTGTAAACACGGGAGTGTTTAAAATTGCTTGCGCGTCTTGCTAGTAGGCTTATAGAGGGTACGGCAAGTAGATTCTTAACAGGGGCAAACAGCAAGAGGCTAGTGTCAACGATGGAGAACCCTAAAGTGAAGGAACTCATCGAAATTTGTTAGGAACTCGGCATTACTTTGGGCCTTGCGAAACGAAAGCAAGCGAACCTTGAGATCATGAAGGATGAGGGAGTGTCGGCTGAGGAAGTCGATGAGGCCTGGGTGGATATCAAAGCACGCCGTGAGGAGGCTGAAAGGCGAGAAGCTCGCGACCGTGAAGAAGCTGAAAGGCGAGAAGCTCGCGAACGTGAAGAAGCTGAAAGGCGAAAAGCTCGCGAACGTGAAGAAGCTGAAAGGCGAGAGGCTCGCGAACGTGAAGAAAGGCGAGAAGCTCGCGAACGTGAAGAAGCTGAAAGGCGAGAACGTCGCGAGCGCGAGGAGGCCGAGAGACAGGAGCGCCTCGAGTTGAAACGAATAGAATTGGCAATCCTACAGTGTTTGCAGGCGCCTAGCGTAGCTTCTCCGACGATTCAGGTCAGCGGTTTTAGAATTCGGGACCAATTGCCACCGTTCGTAGTAGGTAAGGACATGGCGAAGTATCTCGTCAAGTTTGAACACGTCTGTGAGCGAAATGCTTTGAAGAGGTCTCTTTGGGCGCAGAACCTGTTAGCTCTTCTTCCCGGTGAAGTGTCCGACGCGATAACTTGCTTGTCGAGGGAAGCGTTTGAGAGCTATGATGAGGTTAAAGAAGTGCTCTTGAGACGTTATAAGTTGTCACCCGAGGCTTTCAGGCAAAGGTTCCGGTATGCTAAAAAGGGGAATGAGTCACACGTTGACTTCGCGTTTCGTCTTAAAGCTGATTTAATTGAATGGCTCAAGGGCGAAGGCGTTCATGACGACCGCGATAAAGTGGTGGAATGAGTTGCATTGGAGCAATTCTACCGCTGCATCGAGGAGGATGTCAAACTTTGGCTGCAGGACAAAATTGGTGAAGTACAGCTAAACAAGGCAGCAGAGTTAGCTGAGGAGTATTATACTCGCCGAAAGTTGCATAGCAGGGCAGTGCGCGTCGAAAAGGATAAAAGGAAAGAGGGCTTTTTAAAGAAACCTGATCAACGGAGACCCACTCTGCACCGTAAATTCAAGAAGGACCCGTCTCTTAGAAGGACACTGTAGGGGAAAGGCAAACAGAAGCGGAGAAATTGAGTGAGGTTCCTAAACAACGCACTGATACCACACGGGCATTTGAATCACGGAAGCCGCTAATCTGCTACAACTGCAAAAAGGAAGGGCACATCACGATAAACTGTCAGGAAAAGTTTGCCTTCGCTAAAATCAGAGAATCAGAAAAAAACATGCGGTTGTTGGAGCCGTATCTCCAAGAAATTAGGGTGAATGAGAAAACATGCCGAGCAGTAAGAGACTCAGCGGCAACCATGGATGTTGTCCATCCTTCATTGGTGTCTGCGGATGACTTTACAGGAGAATGCGCGTGGATCGGGCAAGTCGCCGAGGAGCAGAGTGTTCGCTTACCAATCGCCACGGTTGTCATTGAAGGCCCATTCGGTAAGCTTCGCACCGAAGCGACTGTGTCTGCCGCGCTAAACGATCGTTTTCCTTATCTTTTTTCCAACAACTCAGAGCAGCTTCTCAAAAAGCAGGGTAAATCGTTCTTCCCCAACTTAGCGTACATGGCCCTCACGCGATCGCAAGCGCGGAAGCTTTCGCGGAAGCTTGATCTTGTTCAATGCGGTGAACTCTCAAGTGACCTTGTCGGCGGGTCGACGGAACCCCAGAAAGGAAATTTTCCGCGTGAGTCGTGTGAGCAGTCACTCGAGCGGCCCGTCGCCAAAGCGACCCGCGCGGTTTCCGTAGCAAGGGGAGACGACATGGCGCCATGGAGTCAGAGCGAGAGGGTTGCAACGCTCTCGCATGTAGCAGAAAGTTGGAGTGAGCTGTCGAGAGTTGATCGGGAGACGCTCATTCGAGAGCAGCGTGCGGACCCCTCGATTAAAGCGCTAGGGGAAAGCCACATGAAAGCTGCACAAGTGTTGTCGAAGGAGTATAACGACAAATCGGCGAACAAGCGCGCTTTTGAAGTAGGAAGTCAGGTAATGCTGCTGCAGCCGTCCAAAAGGAACAAGCTTGAGGTTGATTGGGAAGGGCCTGCCAATGTAATATCGAAGCTTCCCGATACGAATTATGAAGTCAAATTGGGAAGGCGGAAAAACAAAATTTACAACTTGATGAAACCCTACGTTCAACATCAAGCGGTCGTAAATCAGCTGTTGAATGCGCCAGAGGAAGAGGGAGCAGAAATTTGGAGTTCTAGTGAAGTAATCGAAAGGGTATTGGAAATAACCTTGGGGCAGTTGAACCTAGAGCCTAGGTTAAGGGAAGTCCAGAAGGAGTACCTGAAAAAGATTGTTTTGGTGTTTGAAGACGCGTTTTCGGACTGTCACGGAAACACGACGGTGATCAAACACGATACCGAGCTAACTTGTGAGGAGCCAATCCCTAGCAAGCCGTATCGTTGTTTTTCTCCAGTGGAACGTCGCAAGTATGAGGAGCTGTTCGTACCGCATAGGTATCGTCGCCTAAAAGTGACTGGTTACTGAGATGGAGCATGATACTCCGACAGCGCAACTTTGACGTTCGCTAAAAAAAAGGGAAAGCTCAACGCTAATGCAGGGGCATTGAGGAGTGCGTTCTAGCTAGTACCTTGTCAACCTTTCGGTTTCTCGCTGGCGATTCGGGGCAAAATTTTGACCTCATCACGACATTAGCTGAGCGCTCTCGTCCAGAGTGAGCTCAAGAAACCAACTTTATGTTGTATTCTAATTCGTTACGATGTTGTACGTGGAAAAAAATTGAGTTGTCATTTTTAGAGTCTTGTGTCCCACATGTGCCTCTTGATGTAGAGGGAACGAAATTCCGATAGACGCGTAGCTAGGTATATGTTGTACTATACTTTGTCTGATGTTCTGTCGGTTGACCGAGGGCACTTGCTTGTGTCGTGTGTTGTCTGTTGTCGATCCGTTCTTGAGAAGTTGCAGAACCATCGACAAGTGCTAAAACCAAGGATCTTCAGAGACGAGCGAAGCTGGTCAACAAGTTATGGCGACAAGCCAGTGGAGCTGGGATCCGTCCTCAAGAATGGGATGTGTTCCCGGAAAGGAGTCTGGAGCTGCATTCTCCCCATGGCCCTGGAGGCGAACCTGGAGGGACCTGGCGAACGAGCGCGCCTGTCATCCGAGCCCCGTGGAAGCAGCTCGTCTTTTCGGCGCATTGTCTGGCGGCGGGGGTGCTCGTCTCGTCCGCTCGTCTATCAGCTCTGCGCAGAGGCAGTCGCGAGCTGAAAAACCTACGCTACCAAACGGCTGGTGACCTTTCCGGCGGAGTTCGAAGCAGTGGCGCCTTCTGGATCGTGTTGGCGTCGCCGTCTTTCGAAACAGTGGTTGCAGCGGTGGGATTTCGAGGCGCGCTTCGTAACGTCGTCGGAGGTGCGCGTCGCAACAGTACGCTGTCGTCTGGTGGTGACTTGTCCGGTTGTATCCCAAGATCGCTTTATTTAGGTCAGAAGTAAATGCCGCAAATCTATCGGTGATGAGGACCTCTGGGGCACCATGATGCAGGGCGATGTTGTCGATGAAGGACTTTGTTACCTCGGCGGCACTGGTTTGGGCAGTGCCCCAGTCTAAGCGTGGCGAGTGAGGTAGTCAGTAGCTACGACGATTCATTGGTTTCCGGAAGTCGACGTCGGGAATGGCTCCAGTAGATCCATGCCGATTTGCTAGAACGGCCGGTGAGGTGGCCTAATAGGCTGTAAAATTCAGCTGGCCTAGTTAGCGGTGTCTTCTGTCGCTGGCAGTCTCGGCAGGTATTCACGTAATAGATGACGTTGGCATGGAGGCGGGGTCAGTAGTAATTTTTCAGTATTTGCGCTGACGCGCGGTAAAATCAAGGGCATCGGGTCATCATGCAGAGCTTCCAAAGCTTCTTGACATAACATCGATGGTACCACGATGAGGTAGTTAGCCTGATGAGGTGAGAAGTTTATTTCGAGAAAAATGCTGTGCCATTAAAGAAACGATGCCAGTCCTCCCTTGAATACATTTGGAACAACGGCAGCTTTGCCCTTGAGGTATTCCTTGAGGTCCTTGATTTCAGGGTCGGCTCACTGTCGTTCGGCGATGTCATCGACGCTTAACGTTCCCAGAAAGTAGTCATTGTCTGTGTCATTCTGCGGTGTTGGGTCAACGGGGGCACGAGGCAGGCAGTCGGCGTGAGGGTGCTTTCGTCCAGACTTGTGCACGACGACATCACCAAACTCTTAAAGTCTTGGACTCCATCGTGCGAAACTACCTGAAGGGTCCTTCAAGTTGGCTAGCCAGCACTAAACATGGTGATCGCTCACAACTTTGAAGGACCTCCTGTAGAGGTAGAAGCGCAACTATGACGTAGCTCAGATGATAGCAAAGCACTCTTTCGTCATAGAATTGTAGTTTTCTGCCTTCGATACCGACCGGCTAGAATAACTAATAACCCTTTTTCTCCGTTATTCTTCTGCACAAGAACCGCTCCGAGACGTACGCAGCTTGTGTCGGTGTGGACTTTCGTATCAACGTCTTCGTCGAAATGCGCAAGTATCAAGGGGTCTGAGAGTGTCATTTGAGTTTCTGAAACGCGTCAATTCGCGCTGTTTCCCACCTCAAATCAACGTCGGTCTTCCATAGCTGCGTTAGTGGCTCGGAAATCTGCGAAAGGTCTTTGACAAAGCGTTTGTCAAAGTTGCACAAGCCGAGCAATTGGCGCAAGGCCTTATTGTCGGTGGGTGGTGGCGACGCGGCAATGACAGCTCTTTTTTGTAGGTGTGGGCGCACTGCAGTCTTGCTTACCACGTGATCCAAAAGCAGGAGCTCCTTTCACGCGAAGCGGCATTTTCCTGGCTTCAGGGTGAGTCCGGACCTCCTGATTTGCCTAATCTACAGATTAAAGCCCATCGAGGTGTTCGTCGAAGCTTGAGGAAAACACCACAAATTCGCCAAGAAACGGGGCAAGTGTGCCACTTCATGCCAGACAGGACTCTATCCATTAGCCATTCAAAAGTCGCAGATGCTCTGCAAATACCAAAGGGTATAACCTTGAACTTGGACAGGCCGTTAGTTGTTATGAAGGCAGATTTTTCTGTGACTATCTTGTCGACTTCGATTTGACAATAGCCGGTCTTGAGGTGCGTTAAAGAAAAATACATCCTGTTGTGGAGTCAATCTAGGGCATCATCTATCAGTGGGAGCTGGTACACGTCTTTTTTAGTAAGTGTGCTCAGGCGGGGATAGTCGACGCAGACGCGTAGGATTCCATGTTTCTTCTTCACAAATACTAACGTTGACGCCCATGCACTCTTTCAAGGCTGGAGGATGTCATTGCGTAGCTTTTCATCAAGTTGTTTCTGTATGGCCTCCCGTGCTCGCGTCAAAACTCTGTACAGGCTCTGACAGAGTGGCCAGGCACTTTCTTTTGGTACATTTATTTTGACATGTTGCGACAGGGGTTTCGCGAATTGTTGATGATGACGAGAAGCAGTCCTTGTATTTCAGGAACAGGTTTCTGGGCTGCTATTGTTTATGCGTCGAAAGACTAATAAGAACGTCGAAAGCTAGTTTATGGGCTTGAGTCATCACATTCGATATGGCAGAATGAGTACGAAGAAGCTTGCAGGATAAGTCTGACGGTTAATGGCGACTCTGGCGGTGCAGATTTCTACTACCGTAACTAGGTGACATCCGGCTGCATATTTCGGGGCCTTCCCAAGCTGTTCTTTGTTCAACTTCGCGGCTAATGAAGGTAAGTAAAAGAAGCATACTTCGAAAGTAGCACTGATGACGGAATTGTTGGTTCCGGTGTAAATGAGAGCTGTGATGCTGTGGCTGTTGATGAGAACGTTAGGCCACTAGTTTGTCACTTCGCGTTGCAGCTATAGGTTGTGGCGTCGGATGTCAGCTACAACAATTTGTACGTCTGCTTCGACGTTACGCCAAGAGGTCTTCTTGCCACGAAGTTTCAACGTTTGGACTACGTCTACGCTGTGGTGGATTCTTGAGCTTTTGTCACGTTATCGTCGTCGGCAACGGAAGTTCTTTAACGGTTCGCCCTACAGCAACCACGCCTTCATCGGTTGCTTGGTTTCTTTCCTGAGTTTTCCGAGTACGGGCTAGGTGTCCGGGCCCGGGTTAGGTTAGAATACGGGCGGCAAAGAATGACATGTAGCAGCCGGGTGACGGCGAAAGAGAAGATCCTCGGTGCGGCCATTGTGTTACTGCGACGTAGTTGGCAATGTGTCGGGTTGTTTCACCCCGCTGTGAACGCGGCGCATCTATAGTCAAACCACGCAGACCCGTGCGGCAGTACTGCCAGCGGAGTATATTTGGCCAGCTTCTCTGCAGTGGTGGCATAGAGGTTGGTGGTCGAGGGCACGCTATATGTCAGTTTCCCTCGTTGCTTTGCACTGGCCGGCGAGTGGATAGTATTGCATCGACGGTGGCTTTGATTGGCGGCGCAACTGCGACGATGCAGACTTTGTCGTGGGCGTGAAGGGGGAACGTAGCGTCAGGCTGCAGTAGCGTAGCTCATCAAGTGTGGCTGAGGACGCTGTGCTTTGAAAGCCCCAAGAGATCGCCGAACTTCTTCGCGTACAATATCGACACTCGAATACACTTAGGACTGTGACGAAGCCACCAGCTTTCGTAGCTCCTCCCACGCCATCTGTCGGATCGTTTCACGTATTTCGTCGGAGCTGAGGTGGTGAACAACTACGCTGTCTTGCATCAACTGGCGATCGTTCTGGTGGGTACTCATTTCCAGCGTCTTTTCAATTGTCTTAGCCTTCGAGAGAAATTCTCAAACTGTTTTAGGTGAGTTCCGTACAAGTCCCGCAAAGAGCTCTTGCTTGACTGCTAGAATCAGGAACCGGAGCTTTTTTTCTCAGCTATGGCGGAGTCAGAATCACGAAATAGGCGGGCCATTTCTTCAACGCAGATGATCACGTTTTTCTTCGAAAGTTGTACCCGTGTCTCCAACAAGACGTCTGCCCTTTCCTTTCAAGCGATGCTCCTGAACGTGTCCATGATTGTGCCTCGGAAAATCTACCAAATTTGAAGCCTCCATCTTCAAACCAGGTTCTTGCCACGTCTTCCAGATGCGCTCCAGGTGCGTTGCGTCTTGCAGACGCAACGCAGCTTCTTTTTCATGTCCAAGTGGTTGAGGGTGGCTACTCGGTCGTTGGTTTCCCACCAGGTATCCTGGTCTTCGTACGACGATCCGTGGAACGTCAGTGGCTCTTTCGGCTGCTGCATCACTACCGCTGCAGGAGACGCTGTGGCTGTCTTTGTGCCTCTTGTTGGCGCCGTGGTTTTTGTCCTGTCCGGTAGCAGTCACTATTGGGGGCCTGGTCCTTTTTGTCAGCGGCTGGCTCAACTGCCGATGGTGATGTCGCTGTCTTCTCCACAATGTGGGCTGGGTTGATGGCTTGACAGTGGCATCCCGTACATGAAACTAGCAGCCCCTCCACCAGATGTCATGGGGCCGTGACCTGACGTATGGAGCAGACTGTAGTTGGAAGATCAAACTGTTTATTTGGCCTAATTTGTGCCAGTGGAGAAAACGTCAGATTACAGAGGTACGATCTGGCACTGAGAGCATCGTCCATCAATTAACTGACAAGCGGCGAAGTGCGTCGGCATGCAGTTATACATGTGTCATCGCATATTCCAGCGTTATCGCTTGCGGCCACGTAAGTTCTAGAATAATCTGTAATGTACACGTTGCGCACGTGATATCAAAAAAAAGCGTTCTAGTACAGTCCCGAAACTTCTCAAACACTATAAGCATGGTTTACGCTGAAAGTTACTTAACAGCGTGATAGGAAAACTTGTGGAAAAAATGTGGCAATATGTTTTCCGTTGATTGTTCATGGTGCAGTGGCTGCGAAAAAAACTGAATCTACAGTTTTTTATCGTATATAGGATTTAAAAACACCTTGTACATTTTCTCTACTGGGTCTACGTTTTTGTAAAGTGAGGAGATGAGATGCTGTCTTTATGACGTCAGCATTATACATACCCGTTCAGGCTAGCCTATTTTCGCGCAATATTGATTCACACCACTTAAGCCTACCGTTGTCGATGTTATCATTATTGAAGTGACATTTATGTTCTATGCTAAAAACACAAAATAAAAATTTGTTTTGTTTCATTTCGATGGAACTGGCTGTAGACAGAACAATAAAAGTGAAAATAAAGCAGAATATAAATTAGAAAAAAAGAGCCTGAGGAAAATAAACACAAAAAATAGGCCAATGTCGCCTGTAAACCATTAATACGAGCTACGCGCGCACAGACGAAGGCATAAAATAGAGATATCCATCGGTATAAATTCCTGAAAAATTTGACTACGGCAATGCAATTTTATACCTATGTGATACATGACTCAATCAATAATTCAATGTTATAATCATTCGATTGATCATTCGCACTTTTCCGCAACATTGCCACATATACTACAATTTAAAGACGGAGGAGTATGCGCGCGACGTACTACACAGAAACTGCTACTCAATTTTCCAATAAATTTTAACCTCTTCAAATTTCTCAGCATCTGTAACTGTCAATGGACGTACGAAGGGAAAACGTTTCGTGCCGACATAGAAGTTTTAATGAACACGATAGATAACCGTAAGAAGAATAGTTCACACTTTTTTCTTTTGCCGGCTGCTCGCGAGCCGAGCCAATCCATCTGGCACGCATCGGCTGCCAGCAGAGGATAGACATTCTGGCGAGTAGCAGCCGCAGAAGGCGTCGCGTACATGCGCGTCCCAAAATCCAGATCGATACGTCTACACTCCCGCCCAAACAACAGTGAGAGCAAATATATGAATAGACAGATATGTATAAAATGGGTGAATTATAGACTATCGAAGCGGTCACGTAATTGCGAAAAGAAAGGAAGAACCGCAGCATCAAGAAATCAATGACAAAGCCAAATATAATGTGACAGAAGGCATCATCGCGATGGAAGTGTATGCGTGCGCTGATCGATTCAATCGGACGTCCTGATGAATGCGCCTGCCGTGACGTCTCCATTGACAGCTAAGACCCCTTGGAGAAGGGAAGGGTGAGAAAGGTGAGAGGTGGGTTATTCCATTGGGAAGGTATATTGCAACGCTGAGTGAGTGGTGGTGCCACCGTACACGTGCAGGCACCAAGTTTTATTTGGGATTCTTTTGTTGCGTTTGTGCAGTGTAGTGGATCTATCTATCTATCTATCTATCTATCTATCTATCTATCTATTTATATATCTATCTATCTATCTATTTATATATCTATCTATCTATTTATTCATCTATCTATCTATCCATCTATCTGTCTGTCTATCTATTCATCTATATATCTATGTCGTGCTGCATGAACGCACACAGCATTAAGATAGATTGAAGTTGTTTGTTCGCGGTTTCATAGTACGAAAGCGAAATATTTTAGAAAACAATTTAAATATCTTGTGTGACTTCTTGAAAAGAGCCATGGTATTCATGAATTAATTCTGAAGCAATGGTTCAAATATTGCTATAGTGATTAAGCCATGCTAAAATTCAAAAAAGAAGCTCCTGTCTAATATTCTGTTATGGGGTGCGTTCAAGCATAGCCCCCTAGATTATGTATCAACAGGTTAACCTGCAAGCGTGCACTCTCAGAAGCCCTGGCTCAAGCATCATGTGGTTTAATGTTAAAACAACTAATTTTCCCGTTTCGAAGTAGTTGAACGCCTCATTGCTAGTAAACATTTTAAATACCATTTGTTAGATTTTACGTCTCAGATTCATTATATGGTTATGAAAGACGCCGTACTAGAGGGCTCTGGAAAGTTCAACCATTTGAGGCTATTTATCGTGCACCTAATTCTAAGAACACGGACCTCAAGCGCTTTTGCGTCCACCGAAAACGAGGCCGCCGCGGCTGAGATTCAATCCCGCGACCTTCGGTTCAGCAGTCGAGAACAGTAACCACAAGGCTGCCGTGGCAGGTAAAGCTTTCACATCTCCAAGTGCCTTTTCTGAAAGCCTATACAAAGAAAGATATTCATTTAAAAAAATCAACTGAATGTTTCGGCTTCACTTACCCACTTAGGTCTTCATTTTACGCGACTATAGTTATGCAGCTCCTCAGAAAGTGTTCTCCGGCATTCGTGGCTACAGTTTTCACTGATAATTTGTAGTTCAGTTTCTGACTGTGAATGAAATATATATCAGTGCTTATCAATATGTTGTACTTTTTCACTCTCTTAACATTTTCTGCATTGTGCGCGGCAAAATGAAATCAGGTGATGGCGTATGGATCTTTCACTTAGAAGAAAACCGCAATAAACACACGCGCACGAGATATGTTGTAAACTTCCTGGGAGGTTCGGTACACTTTGAGTGCAGCGTTCGCATTTAATCTTTCAGTTATCCCGAAAATTGTTAATCATACTGAACAAGTGGGAACGGACGTAATCTTAATAAGCTGCCTTTCTTTATAAATTCAAAGCGCATTTCACTCTTCCAGCTCTTATGTTTCCTTATCATCACCGAAAAAAATATCTCTAGATAAACGATTACTAACGACCAGCTGGAGCTAATTTAGAGAGATCGGTGCAATTGTGCATTTTCATCGGCACTTGATAAGTCATTCGATCCACATGCCAATGCTGCTTACGTGCAACTCAAGCATCGGCGTTCCGCGTGGCTTTTGCATAGAGAAAAGAATGCGCGTTGTTTACGCATGCACGAACGCATGCAGAACTGAATGTATCCATCACGATGAGCACAACAGACCCTTTGCCATGCCCAGGCGAAATGTTGATGAGAGAGCTGAAGTGACGGGACTGTATTGTGCTTGCCACATCCATGGAATATATTGTGGGAGTGTCTTGAATCACCTTGATAAACAAACATGACGAAATTGTTGTACCTTTTTTATTTCAAGTGTATAGGTCTGATACACCCTGCAGTACACGCAGAGGACCGACGTGTACACAGCACGAGCACTCATGCAAAAAATAACGAGGGTTGTAGTATTGCCATCGGCCGCTACGGTGTCGTGGCGGAGACACCTGTTGCACGTTGTCCAGTAGGGAACTAAAGTTCCCCACTGGACACCATGTACAATTGATATGGAGAATAGAGTACAACAGGAAAATTCTGACATTGCGAAAATTTTCCGCCCCACGTGCGTCTCGTAATGAGGTCATTTAGGATAAATGAATGAATGAATAACTCCATATTGATCCTTCGGTGCATGCGTTTAGCGCGTAGCGGTCCGCTCCCACATCCAGACATGAAGACAGTGCTCCTCTGCCGCGTCGCCGGCCCGATGAACAGCCCAGCTCATTTAGCGGCCGCTCGAAATCCAGACGAACAATGAAGCGGATACTCGATGCCGATGGCACCTAAATACGTCATCCTAGGAAAGAGGACGAAAGTCTTTCTTGGGGACCTTCGACGCAAAAGTTTTGGTATATCTGCCTGTACATTTGTCTGTTTGTCCATTGTAACCGCGAATAAGTATTCTAAACAGCACAAGCCGATACCCCGAATGGCCGACCCCATTCACAGCGCCCACCAATGTTGCTCAAGGTTGAGCGTTCATACTTGTGCGATTGTCAATTAAAAAGAAATAAATGCGCATGTTTGAGACAACAAAACAACACGTATATATTTTGCATGTTTTTTTTACTAGAAAAGGCATAGATAAGTAATTCTAAAGACAAGACCGTAGCGCTTATCACGCTGCGCTGACCATGCAACGCTTGCACGAAGAAGCGAGTGTTTCCAACGCTTTGCTAAGACGACGCGGTGGTGGCACCTAACCGCTGCCTTGCGTTCTACACCTTATCACCTCTGAGACGGGCGCGTAGGCCCGTCTCAGGGCCACGGACTTTGTTTTTAAAAAGGAAGTGTCTCTTTAGAAGAACGCTTGTTTCAGCGCTCTGTTTCATTTTAGTGAAATCATCGGTCTTTTGAGGTGCCTCGCCTCTCCGTCTTGCGGTGATGGACATGGAGCATGGCAGAGGCCCGCCTGGTCACAGGTCCTCACACCCGTCAGCCACAAGGAAGCGAGCTGACTCTCCCAGTGACACTGAGGACACCGATCTCTATTCTATGTCGGAAGACGACACATCCGATGGCAGCTTCATACCTGTCCGGGGTAAGAGGGCAAAGAGAAGGACGGCGAATACAGCAGCATCAGCTCCTGCAAGCACAGCGACTGTGCATTCAACGCCTGCGCGCTGGCCGCACGTCATCATCTTCATGCTCGAAGATCCATCAAGCAACCTACGGCTCCTGAACAGGCAAGCCCTTTCGGTTGCTCTCGAATGTGCGGTGCCACATCAAATTAAGGACGTACGAGTAAACCCAAGGAAGAACATTCTCGCCATAGACGTGCAAGATGTGAGTGCGCTAGGACAGCTGCAGCAAACGACTGAGCTAGGTGGCATTAAAATGCGCCCCTTTATCCCGATGGATGACAAATCAATTGCCGGTGTAATTTATGACATCGACACTGCCATTCCTAATGCTGACTTGTCTACCCTCATCAAGCCTGCAAACGAGGGAACTGTCATTACGCAAGTGCGGCGCCTTGGAAATACGCGCTGCGTAAAAGTGTTTTTCAAGGGAGATTGCATACCGTCCCACGTTAAAGTTGGACATTTTCGACATCCGGTTCGACCATTCATCCCAAAGCCACTTCAATGTCATCAGTGCTTCAGGCTAGGACACGTCAAGGGCGTATGCCCCAACTTACGACTGTGTCCCCGCTGCGCTGAATCTCATGCTGAAGACGCCTGTCGGGCGACTACTCTGAAGTGCGCCAACTGCAGTGGTCCTCATGCTGCCTCGTCGAAAGACTGTCCTCGAATCCAAAAGGAGCGCGCGGTTCTCAGACAAATGGCCCGAGACAACTCAACGCACAGGGAGGCAGCCGGAGTAGTCCGGCGTCGGCATCGACGTCGGCATCATCGAAAGTCTTCAAAGAAGGCACATTCCCGAGACGCTCCTTCCCACTCTGCAGCGGTTCCATCCAGTTGTGCCGCGAAAGGGCCCACCACTTCTACGAAAGAAACAGAGAAGCTTCCTTCTCTGGAGGAATGGCCCACGCTCCCGACGCGCTCTTCTGCCAAGGAACCTCTGCAGGTTGTGGCCACACAAGAGCCGTCTCCAACCATGGAAGATTTGCCTAAAACAGATCGTCAAGTGATCTCGGTGCTGCGTTCTCTTATAGAAGCCATCCGAGCGATATTAGTCGACATGAAGACACCATCTGCTCGAAGCGCACTTAGACTATTGGACGCCCTAAGCCCAGTGCTTGAATCTCTCAACTAGGAAGATGGCTACTCACACCTCAACATTTCTTAAAGAAGTCAAGGCTGCATCCGTCATCCAATGGAACGCCAGAGGACTAAAATCACGCCTTTCAGATTTTCGTCAGTTTGTGTTTACCAACGTGTTTCCAATTATCGTCATTTGTGAACCCAATTTGTCGAAACCAATAAGACTATCGGGGTACGAAGCTGTCATGTCTTCAACGAACGGTGCGTGCAGCAAAATCATCGTCTTTGTTCGTCGTGAACTGACGTATGTTGTGCAACCAATTGCACCTCACGATGACAATCAGTATGTCTGCATCACTGTGAAAAAGAGCCAACTCATGTTTACTCTCATAGGCGTTTATATATGACCGTCAAGTAATCTCGATTCCAGGAGATTAGCGGATATTTTGAGAGTGTGTCCTGCACCATGGGTTCTCATAGGTGATTTCAATGCGCACAATCACGCATGGGGAAGTACGCGGACAAATGCAAGAGGACGCAGGTTAGCAAACATCGCCTACAACTATGGCCTTACTCTCCTGAACAATGGCAGCCCCACTTTTCTTCGAGGGGTGACATACGGCAGCTGTCTCGACCTTGCTTTTGTCTCCAACTCCCTCGCGAGATACGTCAAGTGGTTTCCAGATGTTGAGACACGAGGAAGCGATCACATTCTAATCTACCTTAACATCAAAGGCTTGTCTAGTTATGGTCCACGGACGACCATTCGAGCAGTCCAATGGACCAACTTCAAATCTGACATGGAAGATGCTTGCAGCGATGGCCTACGATCTGGGTTAGAGGAAACAATTAAGAGCACAATGCAAAACGCCACTCGCACGGTGACGATATCTTCCACACGAAACGACTTTGATATAGAGTTGGAGCGACTCCGAGCACTGCGACGCCGGGCGGAGCGTCGGTATCGGCGTACAAAATCAATTCACGATCTTAGGGCAGCCAGGAGGATGCAAAAGAAGATTCGGCGTCGCATAGATAGATTAGCGTTGGAACGATGGACAACGTTTTGCCAGTCACTAGACCCTCGCAAGCCACTCTCACACATTTGGAAAACGGTGCAAGGTCTGCGTCACCCTACGGAACAGCGCTTTCCATTCAAAGCGCTCGCGCTATTTCAAAGGAGGCCAGACATCGATGTCGCAGAATATTTCTGTGCGCAGATCGCCAACCTAGCCACTCGTCCAGATTCTCCAGTGAGAGGTGACGTCCCCCGTTCCCGTGACTACCACATGGACCTCCTTTTTACAATGGAGGAGCTCGAGGCGGCACTAGCTCTCTGCAGGCGTTCAACTTCTCCGGGCCCAGATGGTATTCCGTACCGAGCCTTGTGCAACCTTGGGGAAGGTGCAAGGAGAGAACTGTTGAGCCTCTACAACATCTCGTGGCAGGATGGCAATGTTCCTGATGACTGGAAAGTAAGCCGCTTGTTACCCATCTTGAAGCAGGGCAAATCCCCATTCGAACTAACCTCATACCGCCCAATAGCGCTGGCCAGCTGCGTAGGGAAGGTAATGGAACGGGTGATACTAGGCCGCCTGGAGTGGTATCTTGAATACTACAAGATTTATCCGAATTCAATGGCTGGTTTCCGACGCGACCGCTCTTCCATTGACAATGTCGTTGATCTAGTTTCGTACGTTCAGCACGAAAGATCCCTTAAGCGACTATCTCCAGCTTTGTTTCTAGATGTGAAAGGCGCTTATGATAATGTTCTACATGAAGCCATTTTGGGTGCTCTTGCGGTGGTGGGCCTTGGTGGTCGAGTCTTTCGGTGGATTTCGAGTTACCTGGCTGCAAATCATTCTTTGTGTTAACAGAAGATGGCCCAACTACGCGACGCTATACTTCCAGGGGTGTTCCTCAAGGCGGAGTTCTTAGCCCGACGCTATTCAATCTTGCACTAATTGGCCTTACTGAATACTTGCCAAGCACCATTAAAATATCAATATACGCAGACGACATCTATGTCTGGACATCGGCAGTCACACGTCCTCAGATACGTTCCCGGCTTCAAAAAGCAGCAACTATGATTGCCAACTACTTGTTCAAACAAGGTCTCAGCATATCACCGGAAAAATGCGCGCTGGTGGCTTTCACTCGCAAAGCAATGACCCCTTATGTCATCTCAATCTGCGGGCGACCAATTTCTTACGCCAAAACCCACCGGTTTCTGGGCATCATTATTGATAGGGACCTCTGTTGGAGTCCGCATGTGACCTATATGAAGAAGCGCCTGACCGCTGTTACTCAACTGTTCAAGTTCCTGGCAGGAAAGACGTGGGGGATGTCAGTAGACGCAATGACGGAGCTCTACAGGGCTCTGTTTCTCGGTTTCCTCAGATATAGCTTGCCTGTGCTTAGCAATACCTGCAAGACCAATGTTCGTGTTTTACAGGCAGTACAAGCCCAAGCGCTGAGAGTGTGCCTCGGTCTGCCCAGATGTACGTCAACAGAAGCAACAATTGCAATTGCTGGTGACTATCCGATACAAACTCACTTTGTTGTAGAAGTCCTGAGAACGCACATCCGACACTTCGCACGTGCCCCCGGACATCACCTTGCACTGTTGCCTTCAGAGAGGCGCCAAGCATCGTACGCCAAAATTATCGTGAAATACAACGATAAACTTCCCTCGGGCTTCACTCATGCATCTAAACCACCCATACCACCTTGGTGTCTTATTCGACCCACAGTGCATTTTAGTGTACCAGGGATCCGGAGGAAATCTGAGTTTTCGTCACCCGTGCTGAAACAACTGTCTCTTCTTCTTTTGCACGAGAAATATTCAGACAGCATACATGTATACACCGATGGTTCCACGAACCACCAGTGTTCGTCAGGGGCAGTAGTTATCCCAGCAAGAGGTGTTACCATCAGCTTTAGGACTGACCACTCCACGGCATCTACAGCAGCGGAACTAGCTGCTTTGCGCGCTGCACTTTGTGTGGTCAATCGGGAACCACCGCAACAATGGTCGATTTTCAGCGACTCAAGGGCTGCCCTACAATCTGTGCTATCAGCACTGCGTCGCGGCCCGTACGAACAGCTTGTTTTCGAAATTCGATGCCTTCTCCACACTTTACTCGAGAAAGGGCATCATGTGACGCTTCAATGGCTGCCAAGTCATTGCGGCATCATAGGGAACGAACATGCCGATACTGCCGCGCGGGCAGCCCTCGAAGGAACACGAAAAGAAGCCATACCACTTTCGAGGACTGATGCTGCCAGTAATCTTCGACGACTTGCGCGTGAAATCACGTTTTCACTATGGTGCCCACCAAGCATCGATACGAATCGTCAACACCACCTGTCCTATTTGATGGCTCTCCGCATGCCCACTGGACTCGACCGAAGAGAAGCCACCCTACTTCATCGCGTATGGCTAGGAGTGGCATTTACAAAATCTTACTCCTTTGTCATAGGAATGGCCGACAACGCTCTCTGCGATGCCTGTCATTGCGAAGAGACGCTACACCACATCTTGTGTGACTGTCCATTGTATGAAATCCAGAGACAGTCACTGGCGTCTGCTTTTGCGCGCATCGACAACAGCCAAATGTCTGTGGACACTATTCAGTGGAGTGCCCGAGAGAAGACACTGCAACAGAAGGCGACGAAAGCTCTATTGAAATTCCTACGCGACACCGACTTGAACAAGCGACTGTAACAGCAATGTCACACACCGCGAAAGACAAGACTGGACTATGACTGAGTGTGCGCGCATGTGCTGCCGAATGTGCTGTTTCTATCTTCCCTCTCTGCTCTCTTTCATCTCCCCCATCCCTCCCCCATGCGCAGGGTAGCAAACCGGCTGCCTATAGGCTTGTTAACCTCCTTGCCTTTCTTTTCCCTGTATTTTCCATTTTCCTTGTTTTTAAAAAAATGGTCCCGGATCTGTATGTGCACTGCAAATGTCGTCGAAAGACGAGTCTTGCATCTGGAGAGAGTGAACAAAACCTTTCAAGAAAATCGGTCAATTGTATTCTGGAGGAACTGCTTTAGAGTGCCTCGAGCGTGAAGCGGAGGCAAATGAGCACATCGAGGCACGTTAGACACGAGCGCCATCTGGCAGTTTTCTTCGAAAATGGAGGAAGGCATGCGTGCCTGCGGTAAAAGATGCGTGCCATTCTCGGAAGCGCTAAGGTGTAGAACGCAAAGCGACGGACAGGTGCCACCACCGTGTCGTTTTAGCAATGCGTCAGTAACACTCGCGTTTTTGAGCATCGCGTTGCACTGTCATCACCACGTGTTTAACGCTACAGTGCTTAGAATTGAATGTGTGTACCTTCTCTAGAATGAATGCATACATACAAAACATCGACGTGTTGTTATGATAACTCAAATAAGCGCAATGATTGCTTTTTAATTGACAATCGCACAAGTATGAACGCTGAATCTTGAGCTATTGGTGGGTGCTGCGGATGGGGTCTGCAATTAGAGGTGTCGTTGAGGGCGGACAAACAGACAAATGTACAGACAGACAGACAGACCAAAATTTTCAGTCGATGGTCCCCAAGAAAGAATATCGTCTCCAATAAAACTGCCAGATGGCGCTCATGTCTCACGTGTGGCGTGACTTTGTGCGCTCCTTCGCCTTCGCTGCACGCTCGAGGCACTCTGACGAGCACCTTCGGAATACCATTTACCCATTTTCTTGCGCAGAACATCAAATAAATATTTTGTTCTCTCTCTGCACACGCAAAACTATTGGTTTTCGACGACATTTGCAGATTACATGTAGATACGGGGCCAATTTTTTAGACATGACCTCAAGCAAACTTTGCACCTATCCACTGCACTGGTGAGCAATCCTTGACCGGCGCTGTGGACTGCAGTTTTTTTTCTTGTATTTCTCACATTATTGTTTGTTTCTTCTTTGTAGCAATTACAGTAGTCAAAGTGGAGCAACAATACTATCACGCCGTCTAATGCCAATGGTATTACGGCAACTAGTGTTAGCCTGAGCTTGTACCGCAGGAATTGTGTTTAGAGTTCCCGTAGGGTGCTAGTATAGATATCGATGTTACAAGTGGAAGGAGAACTGAAGCAAAAAGTATCCATAGTACTGATGACATTCAACTTTGCCTCCAAGTTGGTAGCCTTATGTAATACATGCGGGATTTCGAGCAGCTTTATTTTTAAGCAATACCTCTTTTGTGATTCAAAAATCGACAATATGAAATAGCAGCTCAATGTTTGTATTTTTTCATTAGAGAGGCAGAACGCTCGTTAGTACAGTCACGCATAAGTTAACGCGAAAGATAATTTTATCTCTTGCAATGGGGATATGGGTCTTCATCAAGCTGTTTTATACAGCTAATTCTTCTGTCCCAGCCACTTACTGTACAACTGTACGTGGTGAAATAAACTACACTCAAACTCAAACTCACAGTGGAATATATATCGCAATCCAAAAAAGGCGCCATCTCACCGCGAGGAACCTGTATTGTCAAGTGATATGTCTGAATAGTTTTGACGAGGCCGCATTATAAGCGTTGCGTTGGAGACATTCAAGAATATCAACATGTCCTTCGTATCCGTAGATACTAAGTGGAATTGAACTAAAGCATTTCATGGGATCATCTGGCTGAATATGAACACAGCCTGAGAACAAGAATAGCATCCATTTCGCCTTCCAGCCAACTTGTTAGCTGCGAGGACCTCCAGGAGAGCTAAAATCTTAGGCGGCTAGATAGATAGATAGATAGACAGATAGATAGATAGATAGATAGATAGATAGATAGATAGATAAATAGATAGATAGATAAATAGATAGATAGATAGATAGATAGATAGATAGATTGATTGATTGATTGATTGATTGATTGATAGGAGAACTTGCAACAAATATCGCAAACATCACGTGTAGGAAAAGTTGCCGAGCATGCAATCCTCAACAGGTTTAAGGATTTCTTCAAAAACAACAAAATATATTATGGGGTCTTGGTTTGGAAGACCTTTATTAGGCCCGAGGAACCAGCAGCCGACAGCTGAGACGAACGAACCAAGATGATGATGCTCCGTGACAACGATAAGGATGCATGCGCAACGCATGATAATGATGATCATGTACAGATGAAGAGGATTGGTATACTAAATGCCCCACTGATCCCCCCCCCCGTGAAAGTGGCCAGCCTGGCCGCGGCAAGTCAAGGGGACAAAGAACGTTGCACGAAGGGCTTCATACGGGAGACATGGACGACCTCAGTAGTTCGATGACGGAGATCTGCTGGGGCTACAAGGGGCGTCACGCGACCATTCACTGGTGAAGTTTCTTCAAGAACTGTGTAAGGCCCGATAAAGCGTGGCTGAAATTTGTCGCACAAACCAGGTGTGCAAATAGGCGTCAAAAGGAGCACTTCGTCTCCAGGTTGAAAGGATACAGCACGATGCGATTCATCATAAACCAGCTTTCCGTCTTGCTGTCGGGCTTCAGTGTTTACACGAGCACTTGGCAGCTCTGTGCTAGTCGTAAAAGGTATTGTTCTGAAGAGAATGGAGAATAATCCGCGCGGCAGGTAAAGAAAAAGACGTCCAGGAAATAAGTAGGGGAGCATCCATAAACTAGGTAAAATGGTGAGTAGCCGGTTGTCCGCTGAATGGCTGTAGTGTAGGCGAAAGTGACGAATGATACAACAAATTCCCAGTTCTTGTGGTCTGGTTGAATATAGGGGGCGATCATGTCAGCAAGAGTGCGGTGGAATCGCTCAGTAAGGCCGTTAGTCTGGGGATGATAACTAGAGGCAGCCTTGTGAGTTGTGCCGGAGGCATGAAAAAGTTAATTCACTGGTTGTGAAAGAAAGGCCCTTCCATGGCCCCTGAGCAATACACGTGGAGCACCATGACGCAGTGTAATTGCTCGGAGGATAAAATCGGCAATTTCAGAAGCTGAACCGGTGGTGACGGATGCCGTCTCGGCGTAGTGCGTGAAATGGTCAACGGCTATTACTATCCATCGCTTTCAAGCAGCACTGAGTGAAAGGGGGCCATAAAAATCGACGCCTACAACTTCGAATGGTGTGGCTGTGCACAGAAGAGGTTGTAGTGTACCGGCTGGAGCAGATGTTGGTAGCTTTCTACATTGCCTAGTAGTGTAGGACCAGACGTACCGAGCTACACTAGTGGTAACACCAGGCCGATAAAACCGACTTCGAAGGCGATCGTAGGTTTTATGGTAACAAAGGTGACCAGCAGTCGGATGGTCATGAAGTGCTCTGAGGACTTCGGACCTAAGCAATTGGGATAGAACGGGAACCCAGCGCTGACTGTCAGGATGGTAAATTTTGAGGTACAGAACCAAGTTGTCCAGCTTAAACTGCGAGAGTTGGCGACGGAGCCTCGCATTAAATGAACGGGAACTGTCAGTGAGGTAGCCTATAATACGTCAACAGTATGGGTCGGCCAGCCGTCGAGAAGAAAAATCGTGGGGGTCTTCCGAAGGCAGCTGGTTCATAAAGGCGAGAGAGGAAACCGACGTACACGTGGACTACAAGGATGTGTTGTGCAACGTGATAGCGGAAACGCTGATTGGAGCCGCTGGTAGTAGGCAGCGAGAAAGAGCATCGGTGCCACTATGCTTTCTGCCACACTTGAATACGATGACAAAATCATACACTTGTAGGCGTAGAAGTCAGCAGCCGAGGCGTCCTGAGAAGTTCTTGAGTTTCGAAAGCCTACATAAAGCGTGGTGGTCGGTCACAATGGTGAAATGGCGGCCGTGCAGATAAGGACGAAATTTCTACGCTGACCAAACGATGGCAAGGCGCTCCTGCTCGGTGATCGTGTAGTTTCTCTCGAATGCGGAGAGGACGCGGCTGGCGTATGCAACTACTCGATCTCGCGAAGAGTTGTCGTGCTGCAGAGCATGGCTCCTAAAGCGTGGCCGCTAGCGTCAGTATGCAGGAAGGTCGGTGCAACGTCGTGAAAATGGGAAAGTACAGGGTCGGTCACGAGGGCACTCTTCAACCTGCCGAAAGTGGATTCACACTTCTGAGACCACTGAAAGGGTGTACCAGAAGCAAGTAGCTTACGGAGTGGTGCGGCTATGGAGTCAAAGTTTTGTATAAATCATCGAAAGTAAGAGGCCAGACCAAGAAAACTTCGCGAATATTTCGGTTTTTCAGGACGAGGGAAGCGAAGCACCGCAGCAGTTTTCTTAGGGTCTGGACGAATTCCGTCCTTGCTCACAACATGACCGAAGACCTTGATAGATCTTCTGGCGAAATGACACTTCTTGGTGTTAATTTGAAGACCAGCGCCCGCAAGGCAAGTCAGGACATCGTCCAAGCGTTGCAGATGTTGAGGAAACTTCGATGAAAATACAACAATGTCATCGAGGTAACATAGGCAAGTCTTTCATTTCAGGCCACGCAGCCTGGTGTCAATCATGCGCTTAAAAGTTGCGGGCGCATTGCATAGACCAAACGGCATAACATTGAATTCGTATAGGCCGTCTGGAGTTGCAAACGCAGTTTTTTCTTTATCATCTTCGTACATGTGGATTTTTCATTAGCCGGAACGCAAGTCGAGGCTTGAAAAGAGTTCAGCACCTTGTAAGCAATCGAGGGCGTCGTCGATACGTGGCATGGGGTATACGTACTTCCTAGTGATCTTATTGAGGGCTCGGTAATCGACGCAAAATTGTACAGAACCGTCTATTTTACGCGCAAGAACGATGTAAGACGACCAAGGACTGGTTGAGGGTCGGATTACCTCACGTTGCAGCATATCGTCTACGTTTTTCTCATTGATTTTTCGTTCGGCTAGAGAGACGCGGTACGGACGGCGATGCACAACGGATGTTCCATTGGTCTGAATACGACGTGCTGTAGCAGTTGTCTGGCCAAGGCTAGATGAATAAATGGCAAAAGAGTTTGCATGCTTTTGCAACAAATCAAGCAACGGCTGCTTCTGCGAGTTTGTCAAGTCTTTGCTGATGGCTGCTGTAAAGGCCGAGTTTCCAGCATAATCTCCAGGATGGGCTTTAGAGGAGGCAGGGGTTAGAGGCAGGACGCACACAGGCTCCAGATCGGCAACGCAGGCGACAGTAGTGCCCCGCGGCAGTAAAATTTTGTCTGTAGTGGTGTTTGTAGCAGCGAGTACAGCTGATCCATTGTTGAAGCGAGCCACTACTGGTGCGAGAGCTATGCCTTTAGTAGGGCAACGGGGTGACGGAGTGACCAAAATTTCACCAGAGTCGACGTCGTTGGACAAAACTGTGACTGATTCATGTTCGTTTGGTGGTAACTCGATGTCTACAGCAGCAATGAGTCGAAGTGACCTGTAGGTTTCGTCACTGGGCAAGTGGTCTGTGTCAGTAAGATGGACGACACGTTGTGCACAACAAATGGCCGCGGAAGCAGAGGAAAAAAATTCCAGCCTAAAATGAGTTTGTGAGAGCACGGGGATAGCACAGCGAATTCTATATGATGAATAATATCGTCAGTTAGCACACGGGCAGTACAGAGAGTGGAAGGGCGAATCATTGTTTCCTGGGCTGTAACCAGTGCTGGTCCATCATAAGGTGTCTTGAATTTTTGAAGACGGGAACACAAATTAGCACAAATAACAGAAAACGCAGCCCCAGTGTCCACCAAAGCACCAACGTCCACTCTCTCAACTGTGACCGCAATCATATCGTAAGGGCGCGCTGGAGGAATTGGAGTCCTGTGTTTGAATGCAGTTTGTCCTCCACAAACTGCATCGCTTAGTTTTCCGGACGCCGATCAGAAGCGAGAAAAGCAGGCTGAAGAGGAGAAGAGGAGTGACGGTAGGGCGAGGGTGAGCGGCGTTGGGTTGATCGATGACTACTGCGCAGTTCACCGGATGCTGGCGCAGATGGCGACCGACGCGGCGGTGACGAATAAAGACGGCCCTGGTACAAGGTTCCTGCGGTATAGTCCCGCTCGCGTATGTCGTACCCTCGGCGCTCATCTTGCTGGCGCTTGCGGAAAGCATGAAATGTGACAATGATAGCCGCAATAATAGCACGTAGGGCGAGTCGATTGATAAGGAGGGTAGTAGCTTGCGTTAACTGCTCCGGGAGAGAGAGCAGTGAGAGGGACAGATGATGGCTCATGCGGGGTTGATGGAAAGCTCGTGAGAAAGCTTGTGGGAGGTGCGGCAGAAACCAACGCGTACGTTCGTGGCGGCGACGTCGAGCTGATGGTGCCTGATGGTGCGGCGACGGCATGCGAGATCGATGGGAGAGTACGAGCGACAGTGGGCTGCAGCTGGGCCATGTGGATCATGGACGTGAGCTTCTTCCTGATGACATCCCGCAATGACGTTGAAGAAGACTGAATGTGACACACTGAAGGTAGTGTGAATCTTATTGATTCTAATTCTTCGCGTATAATCAGCCATATTGTGTCTTGTACGTTTGGATCCGGCGTAATACGGGCCGCGTCACTGTCTGGTTAAGCGCATAGACTCAAGTTATTCGAGGAGCTGACAGGTTGTTGCAATGTAAGCAACAGTAGCCGGGTTCTGGAATGAAAGAGCATTGAATGCAACAGGTGCAATCCCCTTAAGAAGCTGGCGTACCTCGTCGAACTCTGTCATTGGGGTCTCGACCCGTTGGCAAAGTGAAAGGACATCCTCGATGTAGAATGTATATGACTCCCCAATGTGCTGTTTCAGAGTCGCGAGAGCTTTCTTTGCGAGAGCCGAGCGAACAGCCGGTGTGCCAAAGACATGGCGAAGCTGAACTTTGAAGGCTGACCAGTCGGGGATGTCGATGAAGTGGTTGAGGAACCACGTCTTCGCGACACCCGTGAGGTAGAATGAGACGTGAGCGAGTTTTTAGGTGTTATCCCACCAATTAACAGCGCCGACTTGTTCGAAATCGTCCAGCCATTCCTCCACATATTCGCCCCGCATACCAGCGAATGGATGGGGCTCACGCTGTAGGCTGTTAATGACGTGAAAAGGCGCGGCACGCGATGGCGGAGTGGTAACGGCTGCAGCACCGACCTCATCTTGGTGCGAGATATTTCCGGGCACCTGACCCAAGTGGTGACCTGAACGTAGCTCCAGGGGGTAGAGTGGTCGAGAGGATGACGGGGGATCTAACAGCATGCTCCACCACGTATGGAGTCTTGGTTTGGAAGACCTTTATTAGGCCCGAGGAACCGGCAGCCGACAGCTGAGATGAACGAACCAAGATAATGATGCTCCGTGACAACAAAGAAAATGCTTAAGCAACGCATGATAATGATGATATTGTACAGATGAAGAGGATTGGCATACTAAATGCCCAAAAGACACCTACAGTATATTGGACTTCATATCCTCATTATCTGCTCAGGATGCTATGAAGCAGACTAAACACCACAATTCAGGTGGATACTCTAGAAATATCAATGCCATCCTCAGACTAGACATGGAGAAAGCATTCGACAACATTAGGCACAAATACATCCTTCAAACGATAGAGGAAATTGGACTTGGATCGAACATGTATATTTACATGAAATCTTTCTTGGGGGCACGTACGGCGACGTTAAGGGTAGAAGACATGAACTCAGACGTGGTTCAACTCGGTGATCGTGGAACCCCTCAAGGCTCAGTGATCTCTCCCGTCCTCTTCAACCTATGCATGATCGGCCTGTCCTGGAAACTGAGCGATATCAGCAACATTCACCACACCATCTATGCTGAAGACCTTGCCATATGGTGGGCTGGTGGTAGTGAAGGACAGGTACAAGATGCAATTCCTGAAGCGGTGCAGACAGTGGACGAATACATGAGGCCCACTGGTCTCAGGTGCTCCTACAAAATTTGGAGTTATTGCATTAGAGAAAAGAAAAAAAGGGAGACCTAAGGGCTGGAAGCCACTATCCGAAAGTGAAGTACCTATATTGACCGAAAATGGGGTAAATATACCCAGAGTGGACACGATGAGGGTACTGAGATTTTTATAGATGCAAATGACAGGAATCACATGGTGTTCAAGAAAATTATCTTCAAGACAGAGAGTGCATACCGGATGAACAGACGACTTGCAGGGAGACAAAAATGCATGAAAGAGAACAATCTTATCAGGTTGATCGACTCTTCCGTGCTGTAATATTTCATATGTGGCTTTTATGTATAACCGGACACAAACCCAGTTAAAGAAGCTCGACGCGATGATCAAAAAAGTGATCAAGAGTTCACTGGGTCTCCCGCTTCGCACCAGCTATCAAAAGTGTCTCAAGTTAGAAGTACACAACACGACTAGAGAAATTGCGGAGGCTCAAGAAAGGTCACAAATAGCAAGACTCTCTACAACTTGCACGGGGAGATTGATCATCGATAGAATCATGATCAACACTGTCATCGACTAGGAGACGTACACCAAGATACCACAGGACCTTGCTGAGAGCGTCATCGTTGCCCCGTTGCCAAGAAATACGCACCAAACCAAACGCCAGAAGGGTACCCCGCGCTAAGGCTTTATGGAAGAAGTTGAATAAAGGAGACAGGGGGGCTTGCTTTGTCAACTCAGCCTCATATAAAGACCGAAATAAGAACGCCGCGGTAGTAGTTGACCACCAGGGCAGGTGTACCAACTGCGCCACGATTGACACTTTCAAACCAGAAGTCGCTGAACAGGTTGCTAACGCTTTGGCCCTGACGGATGATCGATACACCGAGATATACAGTGACTCAAAACCAGTCATCATAGCCTTAAGCAAGGTAAGGATCATACCACAAGCAGTTCGAAATAATTATAGTAAACAGGCCACTGATACACAGTACATATATTGGTTCCCAGCGCACCTTGGATCACTCGATGACATTCCCATAAATCCAAATGAATCGGCCAACAGCATTGCTCGCGAAGGTACGGACCGGGACGCTCTTACACATGGCTTTTATTCTGCTGGATTCAAAAATATACAACAGGATACGTCCATGACGTATAATAAAATTACTATACATTATTACCTGTGGGGGACAGAGCTTGCACCCCTCACAGTAGACTCAACAGAGCACAAGTGGTCACACTTAGACAATTACAGACACAGTCTTATGACTCACCTGCACAGGTAAAACAATGGTACGATATAAAAGATATGAATGCTGTTTGCAAGGCATGTAAGAAAGAAGTATGCACGCTTGAGCATATGCTCTGAGAATGTGGGTCGCTTGGCCGTGGCATTTCCAGGGAACGCTTTACAGGAATGATAAATTCTCACGAGCATATCCCCCAATTCCTTGCTGTCCAATATGCTCATGACAGGGCTAGGAGGCTTGACCTTCCCAGTCCCAACGTGGGATTAGCCAGGCAGGTGGCTACACCCTGTACAGTACGTATAAATAAAGTTATTTCCATGAATGGTTCAATATGCGTGGGAAATGGCGAAGGCCTACGGCTACTAGGAATAAGGAGGCCTCACACCTTGGGCGCACAATGTGTTTGTTAAAATAAAATTGTAATCTCTCTCTCTACAGAGCAAACTGTTAGGCAAGCACATGAGATGTCTGGCAGATATTTATAAAGTAAATAATCAAATATACACTAGCATGATAATCCTTTTGTTCCATGAATGTAAATAGACGCCGCAGAGCTAACGCCCATGTGGCTATAACCTAATCTAGTGCGACAAAATGGTACAACTTTGATCGTTCCTGCTATAAAAAACGTTTCTTTTTGCGAACAATGCGGTCAGTCTAGCGCGAGACAGTCGACGCAAAAACCTCTCGCAGTTTTCGATATCGCATTTAGCAGCACGCGTGATGGTTGAATGAAAACCAAGGATAACAGCGGACAATGATGTTTCGACCACCATCGCAAATGGCCGAAGCTAAGCACGCTCCGCTGGCATGAATCCGCCGAACGCGTTAAGCTGTTATACTTCGTTGATCGGTATGATCGCGAATCTTTATTACGGATAATCCGTCACCGCTGTTTTACTACTGTCCCAGAGACCCAGGAAAGGTCTTCAGATTTAGGTGCACGTAAAAAAGCCAGGGGTTCAGAATTTTCGGAGCCCTCCACTACGGCGTCTCTCATAATGGTATGGTGCTTTTGGTACCTTAAACCTCATACATCAATCAAAAAGGAAATGTCTCTATTTTCTCCACACATGGTCGCCGATAATAATAGCACTGATTACGTAGACAGGTCTCATAAAAAAGGGCATTTCTGGCTACGGAAAACAAAAAAAAGTGAAACAAAATATTGGCAGATCCCACGTACAGTGAGAATCGATGATAAGCGAAGCATAAACGAGAAAGGTTGATATGTCACTTTAAAATCAGCACAGCGTTACGAGTTGAAGGTAAATGATGCTGTAATTGAGTTCCGTGTGATGATTATCACGTTTGAATGTACGTTTACCTTCGTCGTCTTATCACGTCACGTGATACCAATTTTGTATATGTGGAGCCAGCAAAACGGCCGCGAGCACGCTATTAGCGTGGTATGTTGCCATGCTCTTACCTGACACGCTTCTCAGGATTATCATGTTTCCACCAGTGATATATTTCGTTGCCCATGGACATAACGTAACACCAAATTTGGTATATGTGGAGCTAGGAAAACGTCAGCGAGCGCGTCATGAAATGCCCTTTATACTCCAATGTACCGTTGACGCGCGCGCACGATGGGCACAGCGACGCTAGGTTAGGAAAACGCGAGCATTCTAGCGTCTCACGCCAGGCGCGAACGGCATGACCAGCATCCGTCGGCGTGGCCCAATGGCAACTGATGCGAAATGCGACGTGCTAGATTTCGCGCCGATGCGTTACCCAGACAACACAGCGTCTCCCTCTTTTCGTAACAGAAAGACGCCGGACATGCTCAAACGCGCAAGCGTCAAAGTGATGCGGTGCGCCGCGCACATGTGAGTATATGGCAAAACCGGCGCCTGGCGTCGCAACGCTGGCGTGACGCGAAAATACGAATGCCGGCGAGCACGCGCACCACGTCACGTCCAATTGTATTGGCGCCTTGACTGTGGCATGTAGTCATGTTCTCACATGAGACGCATCTCATCATTATCATGTTTGCACCAGTCAAATACCTTCGTCCTCCAATGACGTCACGTAATACAAAATTTGGCATATGTGAAGCTAGCGAAACGGGCCGCGAGCGCATCATGAGTGTGGCAAGTAGTCATTTTGGTACATGACACGCCTGTCATGATTATTATATTAGGATGTGTCATTAAGCAATGTCGTCTATTGGCGTCGCGTAATACCAAGTTTGTACATGTGAATCTATCGAAACGGCCTTGAGAGCATCGTGAGCGTAGCATGTAGTCATGTTGTTACATGACACGCATCTCATGTTTATCGTAATTGCACCAGTATCATACCTTCGTCATTCATTCACGTCCCGTTATACCAATTGATTGATGATTTATATGTGGGTTTTAACGTCCCAAAACCACCATATGAATATGAGAGATGCCGTAGTGGAGAACTCCGGAAATTTCGACCACCTGGGGTTCTTCAACGTGCACCCAAATTTGAACGTCTCGTAATACCGAATGTGGTATAGCTGAAGCTAGTGAAACGGCCGCCAGGGCATCATAAGCGTGGCATGAAGTCATGTTGCTACAGGACACGGATTTTATGATTATCATGTTTGCACCCGTCGCATACCTACGTCATTCATTCACGTACCGTGATACCGAATTTGGTATAATTGACGCTAGCGAATTGGTCACGAGCGCATCATGAGCGTGGCATGTAATCATGTTGCTACATGACACGCTGTCATGGTTTTTATGTTAGGGTCTGTCGCTTGTGTTCTCCGTGTAATCATGTCATATTATACCAGTTTTGCAACATGCCGTGTGAACGAAACCACCGCAAGAGCTGGAGGACGATGAAATGCAAATTGTGACATTCACGGCATACATGTCATAATTTTCATGTCATGACTAGTCAAATATGTTCTTCATACACCCATGCTAAGCCATATCGAAATTGGTAATGATGCCATTATCGGAACGGCCAGGAGAGCTGAAGTCGTAGGCGGCTAGATAGATAATACGCTCAAAGTCGCCGAAGTTCGCTAAGAAATGCTTCGCAATTAAAAGGTAAATGACAAAACATACTTTGAATTCAGGGCGAAAAGTGAAGATAAGGTAGCTGAGTCTCTTTGTTAACACAGCACAGTAATACTTCATCGTGTGAGTGACCATCCTGGCTTTTTTCTCGCATTTAGCAGTTCCTGTGTCCCCTCATCAGCTTCGTGAAATAGTATTCCCCATATCAAGAGCTTCGGATGCAAGACATGAATCGATTTCATCTAAATGCTCAATCAGTACTTACTATGCTATTTCGACTACCGCGAAAATAAAATGTTGTGTCTTGAAGCACGGCTTACCCTCTCAAGCGTGCCTGCTTTTTCGTGCGGGTCCTTCAACTGTAGGCAACGCGAAAGAAGAAAGCGGCTGTTAAAAAAACGAGCTTTTTTAGATGCGGAAGCATCTTATACTCGCGCCTTGTAGTGCGCCGTCCGCGCCGTCCGCGCCGTCCGCACCGCTTCTCGAACATTCGACAGCTGACGCGCGCGCATGCGCCGTCGCGCCGTCGCCCACTCTTCCACCATCTGTGCATCCCTTCCTCCTCTACACACCGCGCGCTTCACTCCTCCACCATCTGTGCACCCCTTCCTCCTCTACACACCGCGTTCGACATCTACAATTCTCCTGATTCTCCAGTGGACGCGCATGTGGCGTCGCGCTTCGAGGAACATTCAAACAGCTGACAGTGCATGCGCCGTCGCGCTGTCTATATACTCAAGGTCGGCGCTCGCTCGCTCAGTTGCCGCTCGTCGGTTGGTTTGTACGGCGCGTCGACGTCCAAGGTCGCGGTGAAATGAATTCCAACGAATCCACAAACACAATGATCGACGTCCCTTCGACCAGCGCCGCCAATATTCATTTTCATGAAATATTAAGGAAAAAACTCTGGTCTCAGTGTGATGATCTCTATAATTGAAGAACCCCTACATCAGTCAAAAGCAGCTTTCAATCTATTATCTCCCTATTTGCTTTCATCACAAGATATAACAAGCAAAAATCTACTTTGCAAGAGTCTACTGCCACCTGCATTCTGCTGGCTGTTATGAGCTTGCATTATTCGTAACTATACAGTCTCAATTTTTTCACTGGAGTGTAAATTCGCTTTGCTGGTTTATCTTGAAGAAATGCGTATTCTCAGACTTCGGGCCTAACGGGTGTGCATAGCCTGTTTCTAAATGGCGAGAAATATCGAATGACGAAAAAAAAGCGCGACCGCAAGAACAACAATAACAATGAAAAAGCATTAAGTGAACGCAACACTTCCACAAAATCTTAATCTGCAATATTGGATAAAGTACTCTCGCCGGCCAACTGCCTGTTGTGACATATGTCAATATGTCACTCTCTTTCCGCTTCGTTCGCGCAACTACTCTTCTGCCCGCTTGCTTATGTGGCGTGTGCTAGTTTTTGTATGAACATTCATCTTCTGGCTGGCTGGTCATGGCTGAAAACTCACTGCAAAGATGAGAATGACAACTAAAAAAATAGTTCAAACAGGTGAGCCGCATACTCAAGCCGAGGAAAGCATGACTGTAAAGAAAGTAAACAAATTGCCAATAAATCAGGAAAATACACCAAGAGCAATCACCGAGTGAAATATTGCTCTTACAGCTTGAAGCCATTTTCACTTTACCTTGTAGTCCTTTCAATTTTAGAAGACAGGTAAAAAAAGATGCTTAGAAAGGTGGCAGAAAGCTACAGAAAGAAAAAGCGAGAAAACATAGAAGAGACTCTCAACGAAAAACTTGTCTCGCGAGTTGTCTCGTGTGCACACGGTTGGAAACCTTCTCGCTTGCAAAAGCCATACATCTTCGGTAAGTGTGTTCAGAAAACGCGCTCTATTTCACTTATTCCGACACCCAACCAGCAAACACGGCAAAACCTGTGATGTCAAACAGGAAGGCTTCAGTCTGGGTGGAAATTCATTGCCACCGTAAGGTCAAACCAAGCTCGATTCTTAGCACCATTGCAGTAGGACAGGTTTTCTTCTTTTTTGAAAGTGTGCCTCCTTTAAAAAAGAGGCAAGAAAGGCGGCAAAAATAATTGTTTGACAGAACACGAGTATAAATTTGACAAAAGGGTGTGTGCGGTGGGTGAAGGTCGTAAGAACACCGCTGCAGAAAAAAAGCGGTCGTCTTAACAGGAAGAAAACCGCATGAGAATCCCACATCCTATTTCTCACGGCGTAATTTTCTCTTTTCGAGGAAACTGCAGAAAAACATATAACAAAATACACGTTACGACTGCTGCCGATACTGTACACAACTACATGGCAGAACCAAGGAAGTAATCCTGCTGTGCAGGTTTATTGACAACAACGGGGCTATTTTTCTGAATTCACCGCGCAGGGAGGTGGCGCGTGGTTGATTGTTAGGCGCAGCGCGACATCTAGGTTTGATCTTTATCTCGCGCTCTTTCGCCCTTGGCCAGAGCTTACAAATCGTTTCTTCGCCCCCGTATTCTATTTGGCATCAGCGCTTATTGTTGTGTAGCCTTAGCTGACATGCGGGGCTATTCGTCAAACAGACGCCCAATGTGATTGCGGCTCACCATTTCGCCTTCCTTCTGGTTCATTGGACAGTTGTTAACAAGGCATAAAAAACTAAGTAGACCGCAGTTTTCGGCTCGTGAGGCACCATGAAAAAGAATGACCGCTTACTTTTGTGCCCATCAAATCAGATAATGATCTCAACCTGCTAACCACGAATACACATTCTCTGTGCAGCTCATTTGGTAACCTTGGTTCCAAAAGGAAAATGTTATTATCACAACCATTTGGCCCAATACGAACCATCGTCACTGAACACGGCGAAGCACGTCCTTATATTATGAAAAGATCTTAATGAAGTAGAGCTAAATATAGTCGCTGGTCTCACGCCATAGCCTTTTACGGCTAGGCCTAAGTGACTGAACTACACAAACAAAATATGGAACTCAATGAAAAGGTTAATCCGAATATTCTAACTGTTCTACTAAAATAATTAAAAGATTTATTGCAGGTTCTGTTCTCTGCCAGTGTCGATTGTGTGCGTACGACTTCGTCGATCACTGCTTTCCAGGCCTGAACAACTTCCTTTAAAACATTGAAGAAGTGCCCGTCAAGTAGAAAGGAGATAACATAAGTTCTTGACTGTAATTTATGTGACAAGGAGCATCCTTTGAGGAGGAGGAAGATGATACAACTTCATGTGATAAAAATCAAAGTAAATGTGGTTGAGCCCCAAGACAACCGCGAGCCCCCTGGCCGACGTCTCTGGGCAGGCCCGGTTCCCCAGCCACAACTGGTCGTCCGAGCCAGTAGCCTGAAAAGCGGCCCCCCACGAGAAAAAGAAAGGGCTAGAGATAGGGTCTACCACCACAGGCTTTGGGCAGCTCCACAAGCAGTGTAAAATATCAGCCCGGCGTGCCCTGCAAGTGGTGCAATGTGGTTGATGAAAAGTGGGGTAAACTAGGTGTGCCAGATAGGGAGAAATCAATGCTTTTGCCTGCAGCTGGCACCAAACTGAACTTTAATAAGGGGTGAGGCAGAAGCGTGGGGCAGGGAAGTCTCGTCTGCCGTTTCGGTAATACCTCGTAATCTCAGGGTAGGTGCGGATTCCTTCTTGTGCTTTTTCTCACGGGCTCGGATGAGCGAGCCACCGGGGTCCGAATGGAAAGACCTCAGACATGAGCATGATTGCGCTCATTCCAGGGGATACACTAATGGCCAGGCACCCACGTGATAGTCACCGGATGGAGAAGTGAAGGAATGTTGCTCAGTATGCATGAGACTGTCTATGATGCTATGCCTTGACGGAAGTTTCGATAAGTGCTCTTGGAATCAGTGCAAATTTTTGTAATGGTAGAATCTTCGGCCGCATGCATCACTGTTAGGGCTAGTGCAACCCCCTCAGCCACGTCGGGGCGTGTCGTTTTAATGGACGTGGTAACGCTAATGATCCCGTCTTCTGTCATGGCAGTAGCCGTGGCCATTCTTTCAAATGCGCCTAACGCAGCGTCGACATAGAGGACGTTTTCACGAATTTTGTACCGCCGCATCTAATAATTAGCGCTTGCCTTGCGTCAGCCCGGGTGGCGTTGTTGATTCATGTTGTGCGGCAATGGTAAAAGTTGCATGTGTGTCGCGACCCTTATTTGAATAGGCAACCATGCTTCTTCGTTACGCATCGTGTCGCTTGATTCGAGCCCCAGGGTTCGTAGCAGGTTCCGCCCTCTAGGTGTCCGAAAAAGGCACAGTAGTTGATTGCTTCTCTATGCCTCTATTATTTCTCGCAGTGTATTATACAGACCGGTCTTTAGGAGGAGAGTAGTTTTGGTGCGCATCTGCGACCTCAATGCAGTTTTAACCTCTCGCCTGATTAGACTGTTAGCCCGTTCCATTTGCTTATGAGTGAGGGGGTGATACGGAAGATGACAAGCGAGATGACTTACCACCGAAGCTTCAACAATTCGCATGGTGTCTTTTTCAGATAGACCATCATTGTGCGAAGCAATCCATCAGATCAGTTCTGGAATTTGCTTTATTTGCTTACGAAGAAGATTTAAGGTGAAGTTCTCGTCTAAGTGTGGTTGAATGTGTAGACCAAATACCCAGATTTTTTGGAACTCTTGGTACAGGTTGACTATGCACGTGCAGGTCAAAGGTTGGGTCACGCACGTGGGGTTTAATTGTAAGTAACTCTGACTTTTCTGGGAAACAGTGGGAGCTCATTCTACTGATATGCCCCTCTATGACATTGATGGCAGTTTGTAGAACGTCTTGTGCCTCCCCAATTTTTAGACACGAGCTGGTTGGCAGCACCCAACGGCCAAGTGCGCCAAGCTATACTTGTGCCCAGTATGACAAGTCTGTGCCAGCAGGCCCTCTAGGACGTGTGCCCCAAGACTGTAGAACTAGATTGCCCAGTGCCGAGCCGCCATCATGAGCTAGGATGGTTTGGGCTAGCTGAATGCACCATCGAGCTTTTTTGTTCCTTTTAGTGACGCAGGTGTTCGGCCACCGCAGTGGGTTGGTTTGTGCCTACATTACTTGGTAATTGAAGAAGGGTTTACTATAGGCCCAGGTGATACATGGTACTGAGAGAAATAGCGCAAAAACCTGGAAAGAGAAAGAGTGAACGGACGACACAGCGCTTGTGTCATGTGTTTAATCTTTCTCCGTCCCATTTTTTGCGCTGTTTCTCTCGGTACTTGGCAATCTTGCGAAATATTGTGGTAACAGTTGTTTGGGTGGTGCCTCTCTGGAAGTCTTAGGTTGTACGCAACAGAACACCTCTGCTTTTCTTTGCCGGCATCTTTGTGACATAATGTAACTACACCTTATCTGACACGAGAAATCAGTCAAGTGTATCTACCAGCTGGGATCTTAGCACGTTAAGAGACAGCAGCTGTGTGAGTAACGTACACAATGTTGAAAACTTACCCGCAAAGAACTCAAGTGTATCCTGCTTTGGAAAACGATAGTCTTTCTTGGGGATCTTTGACGCTAAAATTTTGTCTGTCTCTCTGTCTGTACGTTTGTCTGTTTGTCCTTCCATAATGGTACCTCAAATGACACAAAGTTACCAAACGATACTCCAAAAGGCCGACCCGATGCACAGCTCCCAACAATATTCTCAAGACTCGGCATTTATACTTGTGTGGATGTCAATTAAAAAGTAAATATTGCGCATACCTGAGGCACTATAACAACACGTCAATTTTCTGTATATGTGTCTTTTACTAGAAAAAGCATACATAAGTAAATATAAGACCCTTGCGCTAACCAAGCAACGCTTGCACGGAAAGGCAAGTGTTTCCAATGCTTTGCTAAGACGACATGGTGGTGGCACCTACCCGTCGCCTTTGGTTCTACACCTTATCTCCTCCGATACGGGCGCGCAGGGAGCGCGCGTTTTGTTTTCCCACGATAACTGCCAGGTAGCGCTCGTGTATTGCGTGTGACGTGACTTGATGCGCTCGTTTGCCTCGCTACATGCTCGAGGCACTGTAACACAGTGCGTCCACAATACTATGCACTGATTTTCTTGCGCATAACATCAAATTAACCTTTTTCTCACTCCCTCCAGACGCAAGACTATTGTCTTTCGACGAGGTTTGCAGTGTAACATGTAGGTACGGGGTCATATTTTTCTTTCATATTCGCGATTTTTCAGTTCATATGAAAGAACAATTGACAGCGATAGAGTTGACTGTTTGTAATTGACTCGACAAATGACAGTTCATAGTTGGCAAACGGCAGTTGTTAGTTGACAGCCGAATAGTTTGATCATTGGTTGATCCTTGACTTAGTCTTACCGTTGACATAAACAGAACGCTTTGGACTCATGTCATTCAATTATGATTCGTCGTGATTCGTCGCCAATTAAGAAGAGTATTATCATTGTTCACTGCAATGCATGTTTTAATGTTGAGTTTGTTTTGCGAAGCTCAAGCCATCAAACACCTAAGCTTGCTCAATATCATTACAAATTGTGACGGAAGGTCAAACGTTTTTACTTAGGTATTTTAACAAATGCAAGGTAGAAAAACTAGTATACATCGTAGTTGCCGAAGTGAAAACTGTCGTGGAGAACCCTAACATAATGTAACGTGGATCACAACGAGGGACATACTGAAAAGGTAAAGTGGAATAAAGTACACATAAATTCAAGTATAATAATAAATGACTTCTGCAATCAGCAACGCGAAGAGACATCAAACATGAGCAGGGCTCGTACATAGTAAACTTTCAAACGCCTAAAAATTTGCCACAGTACATTAGGAAACGTTTTGTGGGGGAAAACAAGCGTAAGCATTTTTGTATTTGTGACAGATTGAAATGATCGTCAGTTTTGTTGAATGACAAGATTCATAGTTCTTTTTAATGAAAGAGCTTATACCTTATGGTAATTAGTCCCAAAAAGAAACGCCAGATAATGCAAAGTATATGTACCATGATTAGTTCTAACTTCAGGAAGATGTAGACTAGGTTGTTGGAATATCTCGTAATATTGCTAATAACGAGGTTAGGCAGAACCTGGAATATTGAGGTCGGTATCAGAGGACGAAAGATTAGTAGTACCAGCCTAATGATAGCAATAAAGTACTAGAGGTAGAACATTAGGAAAGCTGATATTAGGAACACAAGGAGATCTACCAAGTTGAAATGTACTTTAGTGTAATGCCTGCTATTGCAAATTTCTTGCTAATGAAGACAGGTGGCATATGTATTATCGCAAGATGAAAAGCAATATGAGATTTGACTGTGTATGTATGCATATTATAAACCAAGAGAACATTTTGATGAAAGTAAGAAGGAGTTCATGATACTGTGGATACAAAATGATATTTTATTTGTGATATATGTAACGACACCAATAATCACAGAGCCAGCCAACACGGTCGCCATTACTCTTTATGTCAGTTCCTTCTCTTCCTCCAACTCCAAGGACTGAACCCTTGTCTCTTCTTTTCCGTGTTCTTCCTTACACCTCCCTCGTTTTTTTTCTTCACCCCTCCTCGGGCGAAAGCGATGAACAGTTGCTTGCAGCGGCGAATGGAAGTTGTCTCTCATTAAGATTTTCTATGGTCTTGAGCACACTTTGCTGTACCGATATCTTCATGACTCTAAAAGGCCCGATAATCCTTGGGTCTATAATTGCAAGACCCTTCCGCACAAGCACCAGATCGTTCACGCCAGTATGTGCTCTGTGCACTGGGTGTTGCTTGTCGAATTGGATTTTCATTGCCCATATGTACCTACTTAGTTCTCTTTGGAATTGCGTTCTTCAAACGGTTGCAATTTATCGTCAATTCCAAGTTCTTTGTCGGCTTGCAACATTAGATCTTCTCCGTGAGCAGCAAATGTAGGCTGCAGCCAAGGTTTGCAGTGTGTGGTGTACAACAGCCGCTTCGAGACAGCATTTCCCCCCACCTTAGGCATTGGGTACATGAAGATGAATGTCTTGATGTAATGGATGACCCTTTCAGCCATTCCATTGGTCTAGGGGCGAATGGAAGCGCAACGTCGTAGCGTAACACCCCGACTGCCTGCCCACAGCTATAGCTCCTTACTCGAGAATGTTGGTCCATTGTCCGATATTACAACTTTCAGTTGGGAAAAAATCGCACAGTCAAGTAAAGCTATAACGCTGTTTGCGTCTTCTAATACAGGACGTGCCGCTATCATTCTCGTGCAGAGATCTGTGGCAATCAGGAGAGACTGCGTTTTGTGATATCCGGCTCTCCTCTTTTTCAATTCCACAAAGTCCACGTGCACAGCCTAAAAGGGTTTCTCCTAGTGTTTTGGCAAGACAAGCTCGTCGGGTTGAGGCCGGCATTCGGCTTTGTTCAACTGACACAATTGGCATGACTTGACATGTTCTTTGATAGCTTTTTTCATGTTTTTCTATATGAAGCGTCTGAAAATTTTTTTGTATAATAACCACAAACCATCGTGACCACTTGATTCCAGACTGTCATTATACAAGTGAAGAACTTTTTGAGTCAAAGCCTCAGGAACAGTCAACTTGCCATCCTTGAATATAGACTTTCATAGCCCTTCCATAATCTTGTCAAGTTGATGGTTTCATGCGGGCATCGATAGCCACCTGCACGATGGAAGACATCAAAATCTGTACTGCTGAAGTTCATTGACCTTATCGGGCCAATATTTCTTCTAGACTCTGACATATTCAAAAGATGCATTAGTGCTTGATGGTCGTGTACAATGCTAGCTTTCTTGCGTCGATTTATGATCGAAAGTAGCGGACCGACCATTAAAAGAGGCAAAGAGCCTCCTTCTCAGTTTGTCGAATAACTCTGCTGAGTTATGTTGACAGGTATAGGAGTAGTATCGAATAACCCTCAGCTGCTCAGCTGGAGGTGAAACGACATCTCTTTGGTACAGACAGCCACCTGTATCATAATTCGCAGCGTCCGTGTTCATCTAAATAGTAGCTGTATTCTGGTAAAGTAAGCACAGGGTCCGGTGAAATACGTTTTAAAAGTTCCTGGCAAGCCTTTTTACAATGCTTGGTCCAAATAAAAGGCACTATTTTCTTTGTGCGCTCCTTAAGCACTTTTCTCTCGCAGCTCGAATGGAACTTCAAACTTTGAGGTCGCATTTGGGTATCCATCCGCCTATGCAAAGCGATTCAGCATACATGCGAACGACATCTTCTGCGGCAGTGGGCTTATGGGGATGATCGTTGACGGCTGTGGAAGTGGTCAGCTGATGGTCATCTTGCGTGGTAACTTGCCCATGTCAATATAGATTCTAATGTAGTTCTTGAGTAACTGGACGGGACATGAGAAGCCCCGTGCAGATCAATGCTTTTACCACGGATATCTACCTTGACACGCAAGAAGGATGTCTACCCATTCATCACGCACTTGTTTCTTTCCATCATACCCGTGAACGTTGACAAGACAATCATTCCTTTCATTCAACTCGGGAATGACGCTCTTGTTGACTACAGTAATGAATGCTCCGCTGTCGACGAGAGCTTTCACGTCTTTTCAATACCTTGCTTAAACCAGTACACCTGGTTGGCGTGGTCAGAAAGAAATATCCTTTCTTGTATTTGAGACAAGATATCGTCAGACGTTCGTTTGATTATTGCATGCATCTTTTTCTGTCTCATTTTGTATATCGCAAATGAATTTGGTTTGCTAACCGTATCTCGCCATCTAGGAGCTGGAAGCATTTCGGGCATGCTCACTGCTGACGCCGTAGAATGTGGCTGTAGAACCAACAGCTTCATGACCTGTAATGGCTACTCGGGCATTTTAGGTTTTTTGAAATGATTGATATGTGAGGTTTTATCGTCCCAAAACCACCATGTGATTAAGAGAGAAGCCGTAGTGGAGGACTCAGGAAATTTCGATCATCTGGGGTTCTTTAACGTACTTCCAAATCTGAGCACACGGGCCTACAGCATTTTCCGCCTCCATTAGAATTGCAGCCGCTGCAGCCGGGATTCGATCCCGCGAACTGCGGGTCAGCAGCCGAGCACCTTAGCCACTAGACCACCACGGCAGGGCGGTTTTCTAAGATGAAGATTATGCTGCATGCATTAGTAAGTCCCAACATTATCATACACACACGTGATGAGTCGGAGAGAGCTGGATATGCTGCAGGCAATAGCCTCCATTTCTGAAAAAGAAAAGTTCACAAGCGAACCAGAAGTCTAATTCAAGGCTAAAGCACAATCCCAACTCTGAAACCTGTCTTCAAAGAATGTTGACAAAAAGTTTTCCCTCCAATCCGCCCAAGTATGTTCGGCCTTTGCGGTTGCTCGTATCTCGTGCCACATCTTCATGACACCTTCCAAGTACAATGGCATGTTCATTACTTTGGCACGATCATGTTGCCGAGAATTCGGATTGCGCGGATATTCATAAAAGTCAAGCCAGGCCTGGGCAATCATTGATGGTGATCCATCGTACACCACTGGCTTAAATATTTTTCTTGGTGTCTTTGGGTATTGGTCAATGCATGTTCACGTCATAAGCTCCAACAGATGTTGTTGGCGATTGCTTTTTGCTTCCTTGTCAAGAATGACAAGATGAAGGGTGGTAGTTAACGGTTAACACAGTTAACGGTTAACCGTGTTTATCTCCCGCTCTATGTGCAGATGCTGCTGGAGCACCGTCCTCATCTTTCATCGGCTCACAAGGCAGTCAATGATCCCTTGCGCTTTCTGAGGGTTTATGTGAACGCTTTTGAGTTGTCATGATAATGTTTTATGGTCTGACGCGTATATGGGCTGATGCGCACGCAGCGGTACTTGCACCACTGCATACGCGTCAGCCCACGCACTGTCAATTTCTCCTCTCTTTCCTCTCTCTCTCTCATCTCTATACTTTTCTTCGCCGTTGCCTCAGCGCAGCGTAGAAAACCGGACACGTGTCTCGTCGTTGTTGTTAAAGACGATATTCTTTCTTGGGGAC